>CP045897.1:3186522-3217556 GCA_013387185.1 Caligus rogercresseyi | reverse complement strand
ATTATTATATATATAACCGGGTGTTGCAAAAGTCTTTTCCCATCTGGACGACGTGAGCAGTAACCACTAGTGATTAATCATGACGAATGTCTACATGTTAATGTTTATTAGGGGTTTGTTGTACATATTAACAGATGCTATTATTGATGAATTTGACCTCCTTTGGCCTCGATAACGGCCTCTAGGCGGCCGCGGAATGCCCTGCAGACGTCGGCCACGTACACTTTGCGCATGGACCTCCACACCTTGTTCACGGAGGTCTTGAGGTCGTTGACATTGCTGTGGCGGATTTTACAGGCCTTGCTCTCGACATGCCACCAGATGGAAAAGTCCAGGGGTTCAAGTCGGGGCTCTGGGGGGGCCACATGTTCTTGGGCCAGGTCTCCATGTTGTCAGCCATCCACTTTTGGACCACGTTGGCCGTATGCGCGGGTGCGCCATCCTGCTGAAAAACGTAGGACGACTTCTTGGCCTTCTTGGTGATCTTCAGGACCTACGGGAGGACCTTGGTCTTCAAGATCTCCAAGTAGTCCGCAGCTGTGAGCTTGTAGCCCGTGTCAAACCAGATGGGCGCCATCTTGTCCCCCGTCGAGGCTACTATGCCTAACATCATCACGGAGGCCGGGTGCTTGGTCGTGGTTACGTTGCGGATGTTGTAGTCCTCCTTGTTGAAGCAGACGACCCTGTCGTTCTGCTTGTTGATGACCGGGTCAACCGTGAACGTCTTTTCGTCCGAAAAGAAAATTACGCGGTCTCCGTGATGTTTCAAACTGTTCAGGAGCTTGCCACATCGCTCCAGACGAAGATCTTGATGACGTTGACTCAGGAGAGGCCTTTCCACAAGCCTGAGGGACTTGCCTCCCGCGTTCTTGACGGCCCGGGACACGGTGGACTTGTTTACGTTCTTCTTCCTGGCCAATGTGGCCATTGCCAGCTTCGGATTGGCCGTGAAGGCCTTCTGGACGACTTCTGTGGACAGTTTGACTGGGCGGCCACATCGGGGCTTGTCCTTGAGGTCTTGGCCGTCTTTGATGCGCTTGCGCACGTTGGAGACGGTCCTGCGACACACGTTGGTGAGTGTGACGATGTCGTTGGTGCCGTGGCCGGCGCGGATGAGAACTGCTACTTCATGCCGTTTTGCTTCCATGCCGGGCACACGTTTGTGTAGCTACATGTACAGTACTTGTTTTGAAGATGACGTCATGCTCTACAATTCTCACGCAACAAAGTTCACAGAAAATATCTTTAAACCTCTCAAAATACAGTTAAAACATGGAAAAGACTTATGCAACCCCCGGTATATATGGCAAAAAATATTTTGCTTAAAAATATATATATATAGTTGCTTCGTTATAAAACATACCAAAATGTACTGTACAAATATAATTATACTAACAAATTAACGCTACGTAAAAATAGATCTCTCTCTTCTATTGAGTTTTTATCTATATTGGGGATAAATATCTATATATATATATATATATATATATATGTAAGATATTATATATATTTATATATATATATATAATATACATATTTATACATATATATACATATATATATATATAATATATATCAAATTTAATAACAATAAACTAACAAATTAAAGCTACATAAAATAAATCTCAACTTCATATTTTAGTTCTAAATCCATTTGAAAAAAACAAACATATATAATATAAATATGTATATCGAATTCAATAAAATAATGGCATTCCACCACGCAAGGCCCTTTCATAAATATCGCAGTCCCTTTAAAACTAGGCATGAGTTTTTCTATTCCCTTACCACTGTACTTCAATACAGAAAAAATATATTTGAAGATGAGTTTAAATCTCATTAACTTATTATTTATAAAAAGTATCTTTTTAACGACAAGAAACTAAGAAATAAATCTTTTTATTTCTCCCTTCGGGGGTTGAAATAATCATCTTTATAACACAAACAACACAAGGAAAGAAAAAATACTCTGTAATTTTCCTAATATCTTTCAAAAATGTGATGAAAAACACACCTCCTGATTTATGAACGTAATTTTTTAATTAGAGGGGCCTTCGTGCAATTAGGACTGCAGAAGAATATGAGAATGCTTCAGGAGCGTTCAATAGTCGAGGAAAGAAAGAAAAAGTTATATATATATAAATATATAAGTACAATAAATAATGCCTTAAAAATGATATTTCGTCATGCAAAGCGAGAAAATTAAAATTATATTTGTTAAAATGTTATTTTTAATAATTAACTATTTAAGAGTTATGAGTAGAAATTTCTTTTGACGTGTCTCATAATTATTGTGACTTGTCTCATTATGAAATGTTTGTTTTAATTCCCATGATACTAAAGTAATGAAGCGTGCTCGCCTCTTGCGGGCGACGGCTCGACACCCGATAGGGGAGGTTCAAATTGTTCAACCTCATTGAGAATATCTTCAATCAAATAGGCAAAAATGGTATGGAAAGTAGATGAAAAAAATAGTGCGATAGCCTGTGCGGGTTAGGGCCTGTTCAACTCTCAATGTTGGGGGCGCGGGTTCGAATACTCCCGAGAGGGGATGGTCATTTTGATATACCTCATTGATAAATCACAGGTTCGAGTGACTTATTAATACAATAATGCTTATTTATATCCAGTCGAGTGCGATTCATTCAGACCATATAGGCAAAAAAGCTCGATATTCCGTCTTCTCCCTAAAATTCCAAATGCCTTCGGATCAGGATGGCAGTTTGGTGGGGATTGGATCAAATCTACCCCCAAGTTCTGCTTCATATTTATCAAAGTTAAAGAGAATTATTAAATCGTATAAAGCTGTTAAGCAAAAAATACTTTTGATATAACTTTACATTTGTATATTTTGTTTATGCCAGCCTTCATTTGCTTTTCTTTTAGATGTTCTGTACCCGTTGTTATTATTTTTAATATGTCTGGAAGGCTTATGAGGCGAGGAATGATTTAAATTAAAATGTTTAATGATGTCAAAGTACGTAATTCCTTTTTTTAAATAATCGGGTATTTTATTTTTAACAAACCATTACAACTGTTTTTTGCATTCTTGAGATCATATCCGCCCTGCACACCCAATTATTCGAAAATAGTAAGAATATTGTGTATATTATACGAAATGGAATGTCCGAAAGCAACAACTGCAGTTTGTTAACTACATAACTTTTGGGTCCGTTGAGGAGAACCTTAACGTCATTTGATTCGTTCAAACTTTCAAAAGATGATCTCTATGCGCAAAAGTAAAATCCTAGGATCACCCTTTTATATATATATATATATATATATTTGACAGTTGGAAAAATTAATGAATATTAAATATTAAATGCATTTTTTTTATTACATTGTATGTATTGAAATAAAGAAAAATTTCATAGACTTTTCTTGCTCTAAAGAAAAGTCATCATCAAAGAAAGCAGAGCAACTCCCAAAAGACTTCACATAAAGAAGAAATGAAAAACACTTTTCTGAAAGGTCTCTCACTCTAAGAACTCTCCTCCATAAGTCTAAACGTTAAACCCATCTCAAGGCCATTATCACTTAAATTAAATATTTTTCTCTCCCTCTCTTTTAATAAATACTATATGAATTTGAAACCCAATACGAATAATCTTAGGGGATTTATGAAGTACTTTATGACTTTGAATGATAACATTTATATAAGAATGCCTTCATCATGACAGTTTGACATATAAGCGGGCTCACGTTGGGAATAATCGGCTATAGATGAAGATTATTTAAAGCGATAAAAACTATGGTTTCCATTTTTTACGTATAAAGAGAGTTTTTTATCACTGTAGAGGCTGAATAGGGATAATTTGACGTATTAAAACAGCCCTTTAAATAAATATTAAGCTGCTTTAAATGATAAATAAATCAAATATTACCAATTTTTCATATATTAAACAAATATATACATTTTGAAACTAAAATGGAATATCATGTGCGTTCCAAAGTGGCAGAATCAACTGAGTTACTATAATTATTTATCGAAGTTTTGTTTGCTGATTCAAAATATTAAATTAGTTTTTTAAGGCTAGCATAGCTAAAATCAGCTAAAAATGGGCTGTATTCTCCTAACACAGAACAAATATATGCAATAATGATGCACTAAAATATATATTGCATTCTTTGTTGAAAAAATAATGATTATATTATTTTTTTAATTTATAATTAAGACATTCTAACATAAATGAATATATATAAGAATGCCTTAATCATGACAGTTTGACATATAAGCCGGGTTCACGTGGGGAATAATCGGCTACAGATGAAGATTATTTAAAGCGATAAAAAACTAGGTTTCCATTTTTTTTACTTATAAAAATAGTTTTTGACTTTGGTAGGATTTAGATGTATTAAAGCGACCCTTGAAATAAGTAGTTAAGCTGCTTTAAATGATAAATAAATAAAATATTACCAATTTTTAGATTATCTTAAAAAAATATACATATAATATATCATTTTGAAACTAATAGGAATATAATGAGCGTTCAAAAGTGTCAAAGTCAACTGAGTTACTATAATTATTTATCTATGCTGTGTTTGCTGATTCTAAATATAAAATCCTAAATTTATTTTAAGGGTAGCCTAGCTAAAATATGAAGAACAAATATATGCAATGATGAAATAATATTCCATTCTTTTGTTAACAAAATAATGATTATATTATATTTTTTTATTTATAATTAAGTCATTATAACATCAATGAATTTATTTCATATGGCCTAAAAATATATCCTCTAATTAATTGGACACTTTACAACGAAAAAAATCCTTTGTAGTTCCCAATCCATGCTTTATCTCTAAGTGTATTGATCCTTGCTAAGAATAAAAACAATATCATTTGTATATTAAAACATGTGCGACCAAGAATTGATGTTTTATTCAAATATGATAATATACTAATGATTTTAAAACAATAATACAATCAATTTTTATCAGTTGATATTTAGTGTCAATCATTACTTGTTAATCATAAATACTTACTCAAACCATTCCAATAACACTCCCAATTCGTCAATTATAGTATAAACGAAACAAATCATCGCTTTCGAATTGTTTTCAAATAAACTAATCAGTTAAAGCACGAAAACAACCTTATTATCAATATATTTCATTGTCAAATATGTAACTAAATAAATTCGTTCAAATCATTTAATGCAGACAAATTTACTTTGTTACAATATAGAATATAAAACTTCATAGAATAAGAACATAGTATTTTTTACATTTATGCAAAATACATATATGTTCAAGTCTGATGATTATGATTTACAACTATTTGCTTTTACTTACAAGTGGTAATATTTGCCTGCATAAAAATCGTGATCCTTTTATCAAATGAACAAAATATATCTGAATCCTGGATTTATGAGCGCCAGCGTGGAAATGGGCCTGTGGACATAATTTAATATGTCCCAGCAAGATCGAGCTCTTACATGAAAACTATCAAAAGGTTTTAAAAAAGACTCGGGAGTTTTTAAACAAATAATAATGATGCGTCCTTTCAATAAGGTATTCTTCAGTGCAGTAAATGTTAATTTATGTATCTTCGCAACTGCCCTGAACAGTTTTAGTTTATTTTCTGTATATAATTTTAGTGTAATTTATTTTTACACTGAATAATTTTTTGCAATTACCAAATTAAAATGTTTTTAAACCCGAAAAAATATATATTGGCATTTAAAGGGTATTTGTCAATTTTGATTTGCTCATTATTGTCTTAAAAAACATACATTAAATGAATAGTAGTATTAATCCACGACACAGCAGAGACAAGGAACTAAAAGTCAGCCTCATTATCACTACAGTTCACCATAATTATATAGAAAGATATCCTCGGAGGACTCGCAGTGATTTATCCAATAACATTTACACAATAAAGTTTTTCACAGTTTTTATGCTCGGATTCTTTTATGTGCTTATAAAAAGTTTTGTTTATCCCTTTTAGTGGGGGTTTTAGAGCTAGATTCATCAATCTTGTCCACTAAACTGAAACACATAAAAGAATGAATATCACAGCTTTGCATTTAGCAAAGTCAATGAACAAGATTGCAATTTGGAGCAATATGTCATGTGTTCAGCAAAATTCTAATTATACTATAATTCAACTGTTATATATATATATATATATAGTATATTATATATATAACTGCTGCTGAGTCTAAGGAGTTTTCATGAGAAAACTCATAATTTCACAGAGGAGCTCGATTACATTAGCTTGCAAAGTCATTGGGGAAGACGCGAAGTTTTTATGCATTTTAGTATCAAAATAGGCCAGGCATTAGGTTTTTTTTGTTATTAATAATCATATTTCTTAGGTTGACTAACCTTTTAATTAATTGCATAATGGGAACAGTAATAAGGGATACATGCTCATTTTATAGTGTTCTCAATACACCCAAAACTTTACTTTATATATAAAACTAAATAGATAATACTAGACAGGAATAAGCTATTAAAAAAGCAAAAAACTATAAAGTATTTTTTGCGCTAAATATTGTATAATACATACTTTGTGTTAAAATAATACTTTTCTTGAGTGAACATTGGTTTGATATCGTCTCATGATCCAATTATATATCTAATCCTTCCTTCAATACAAATATTGTTTCTTACATATTCATACAACATATGATGCTCGTTCAGGTTGTATAATTGGAGAAAAATAAGACTCTGATGTTAATTCAGCCATGTGAAAATTGCATATATAGACCACTTCTACTTATCATAAATATAGAAGAAACAATGATTTCATTAAATCTTCTGAACTGTAAATATTTTGCGATACATTGAAGGATGACACAAATTTGATTAATGATTAGAGCTCTATAGATATTATACAAAACAATCCGTCAAGGGATGAGGCATTGAGCATGGGAAGAACAAAGGCTCTTTAAAGGCACATGTAAATTAACCCGCACAGAAAAATAATTAATCACTTAATGCATTTTAACTTCAGTGCACCTGTAACAATCAAACAGGGAAAACAAAATATATAAACCTCCCTTTGTATTGTCTCCGCAAACATCAAAAGATTAAGAGAACTAAGCCAATCTGTTTTAACACAAGGAAGGTACAAAAAAAATAATGTTTTACATGTATACAGATATGAAAAACAAGTTTTTCTCTCTACGGACAAACACATTTTTATAGACTTCGGTTGAAGCCAAAGAAGAAGAAGAAGCAAAAACAACAACATCCCCCCCAATCATGTTTAAGAGCGTTATATTAATGTTTAGTGGTTTTGTACGAGGTTATCATCATAAATAGTACACAAAAGCCCATTTCGGGACGAAGGACTTTATAGCTTCCCTTTTGGAAACGATGGTTCTGTTTTGTAACAAAATTTAAAGCGACATTTTATATATATATATATATATCATGAACGACCCTGTACCCGCCGGGTCCTGATTGTTTTTGAGCGTCCCGGTCCGGCCCTGTGTCCCGTTTTTTTTAGACGACCGGGCCGGACTTAAATATTTCTTTTTCGTTTGTCACTGATAGTTTTTTTTTTTAGTAAGGATTTTCGAAACATTTTCTTTAAAAAATGCCATCACTTTTTCTGAGAATTTTTTTATTTGGAGTTTGTTTAAAAAAAAAGATCGGTCACTTTTTTTGGAGATTAATTTAAAAAAAAAAGTCTTCAACTTTTTTTGGGGAATCTTTTCTACCAAAAATGTATTCACCTTTTTGGAGATTCTTTGTCCAAAAAAAGTCCTAACTTTTTTGGAAATTCGAAAATATATATTAAGTCCCGGCCCGGGTCCCGGCGAGAAGAGGTGTCCGGTCGTTTCCTGATATATATATATATTATATATATACATATATGCCACTGTAATTATACTATTTCCAAAACTTTCATTACTTGCATAGTTTTGTATAAATATATAAAAATTTCACTAAATTTTGATTCCTTTGAGATCTTATCTACATATTGCACCCACTTATTTCAAAACAGTATTTATATAGAGGATGTGAGAGGAAATGAATGTATATATATATATAATATAAAATAAGACCAAATTCTGTTAATTAGCATACTAACTTTAAGAAAATTTTCATTTGATGTTAACGCTCTTAAATACACAACACAAGCCATCTTCAAAAGTGACAATACATTAAATATAGATTATTTATTATCGTTAATCAATGATTTGGATAGGATTTGAATATTTCAATTAGATTAGTATATGATTTTATTTAACTAATATTTTGATATTTCAATTAGTTTTTTAATGCATTTTTTGTTGCATTTATTTATGTATTTTTACATACTTAATACTTTTACTTGTATGTTTTTTTGAACATAGATTTAATAAAAGAAGCCATGAGTATTGGAGACCCTCAAGAACAACAACAATACAAACACACAAGACCAATGGATCTATACATCATTAATCACAGTCAAAATAATACGTTAGGGAAATAAATTATTTATTTCTTGATTCATTGCTACTACTCACGCGCCATTCATTTGGATGTTGGGGAGTCTCGGCCTCGAGAGAAGAAGATGATAAATGATAAGAAGTGTGAGACGTTGACCGTTACTCTCTTCCACGATATAAACAAGAAATAATGGAGATAAGGGAGGCGGAGTAATGAGGGTTTTGTGATACATGACTTTATTCATCATACATAAGGAAGTCAGAGCACAACTATTGTCCAATCTAAATGGATAATATGTGGCTACTTGTGTAGAGAAGGCGTACCATTTATTTAACCACCAAAGACCATGAGAAAAGGGTTCAAGATGGAGTAGATATCACCATCACTTATTGTATAGGGAGAAATCAAGAAACATACATTGTTATATATATCCCAAAAATCACTATTTCAAAACTTTCAAGACTCGCATCTTGAATATATAAAACTAAACTAAATTGATCCCTTGATATCTTATCTACATTTCGCACTTATACTTTCAAAACGGCATTCATATAAAGGATATGAGTCAATTTTTTATAGGTCTTATTTCATTTGTAACAGAAGATCAAAGTAAAAAAGGCAGTAGAATTGTGTATAAAAATAATTCATAAATAAACATTATAGTTTAAATTAGACCGACTACCATAAGACCTAAGCTACAATAAGGACACAACAAAGCGAGTCAATTGAATGTTGAAGAAAAATTATACATAAGTTTACTACATAATTTTTGAGTCTGTTGAGGAGACACACTTTACGTTATTCAATTTTTGTTCGAATACTCACAAGATAGTTTGTATGCACTAAGGTAAATCCTAGGGGTGCCCGACACTCGAATCCAAAAAAACGTGAAATAGAATCCCCCTGATATATATATATATATATATATATATATTTCTTGTGTTTAAATGTATTACAGTCAACAACAATGAACTTATTACAAACACATTATAAATACCATCATTTTTTAAATTCATGTTTTTGTTCATATTTAGTTCAATTAACGCCATTTTATATATTTATGTTGAACTATTTTAAATAAAATAATATTAAATGTTCAATCACTCTTGCCGAAACATATTTTTATGCCAAAGGAGAAAAACAGGATAAACCTCATCACACTAAATGTAACTTCCTGTAATTAAGAGAGAAGAAAAAACCACCTACTTAAAACTTTTTATTATGTGCACTTTTATTTTTGAAAAATAAGATACTATGAGAGACAGTGAGGTTCTCTAACAGATTTGAAATTGTTATAATCATATGACTTCTATGAGTATGTTTTTAAGACGAAATCTTGAGATCGTAAGAAAATTGAGTTCTGAATACTCGTTCAGTTATTTATAATCATAAGCATAATACAATTCATATTTTAAATACATACTTGAAATATAATTTGTAAGATTGACAAAAATTTAAGGAGACAGTGAAGCTTATATCCTAACACTGTCAACGGATTTAATGCAGAGCCTTTAGTATGACATACATTGGAAAATACATTTTAATATATTAAATCATGTGTTATATATATATATATATATCTTTTTTAAAGCCCTTGCAACTATCAATAATATAAATACATTGAAAGCATGGATTTGATTCAAATACAACTAATATCGCACATATTTTTATAAGCCGTCAATGGCAGGAAATCAAATTGAAACTAAAAACATTATGAAATATATATTTTACTGATCGTAAGATATTATTTTACTTAAATAACTGAAATACCAATTACAATAGGCTTTTGCCATTATATATATATATATATATATGTATATATATATATATATATATATATATATATATATATATATATATATATATATATATATATATATATAAGCATTATATTAAATGAAAAGTGAAATAAATACGAATGCAATTTTTTTTAATGAAATTTAATTATAATTCGTTACTAGAGGACTCAGAGAGTGCAAACCTCCACCAATCCCCACCAAATGAATCACATGGTCTTTTTGTCATTTGCCAATAGATGTCGCTGTGCTGTGCTCTCCTCTTTGAGAGCACAGTACAGTGACATCTATTGGCAGAGTAGGCTAACTTGAAATATTATTAAGTATTTAGCTCATTTGAATCTTAAGAAGCACTCAGAGATGCCAAAATTTAATCACTTGTTTCTTTTGGCATTTCCAACAACTCCACAAAGTTTCATCCGAATCTGTTCCGCACTTTTGAGTTATCCTGCTGACAAACAAACCAACCAACCAACCAACGCCAGTGAAAACAATACCTCCTTCGGCGGAGGTAATAACTGTGTTATAACGATAATAAAGATTATTCAAAATGAAGGAAACATTTTAGTAACTTTGTTGGTCATCACATCAATATTTGATTAATGACAAAATAACACAATTATAATTAACTCAAAACTATATTTTAAAGGCTTGACGAATTAATTGTTATTTTTATTATTAAGGCCTATTTATAGCGCAAACAGATTAAATTTCAAGGAACCAAATAGGCAAAAAGAATTTCATGTTAAGTTTTTCCTTAGCATCGTTCATTATTATATCTTTTTATCCATTGAGATACCTTTTAGGAATAATGCACTTAAGAAATAACTCAAAAAGTGTCCACAAAGTTTCGTTTATAAAAGCATTAGTTCATTACAATATGCATATATATAAACTTATTTTGTGGCACATGCATATAAGATAAAGTTTTACCTAAACATAGGCATTAGTTTATAAGCGACAGAGTATCCATTTCAAAAGGTAAAATTTAAAGCATCCAGCAGGAAGCAAATTAAAATTAATGATTGTGGTATCTTATAGAAATATATTCTCTTATGTTTATATTGAGCTCACAGACAAAATTGAAGGTATATATACAACATTACTTAGATATTTTGGAAATTAAAACATTGTATTTATAATGAAATGAACACCACATACAACATACGATTTTTCTTTCTTTGCAAATATTTGTTTATATGAAGTAAATGCTCACACCTTATCCATTTCATGCTTTTGTCTACAATTACGTTCAAACCATTGAGGATCAGTCTCTAAAAAAGATAATTTTAACCATATTGCAGTTAATTTCATTCATTTAAACATAAGCAATTAAGCATTATTTAATACAATTAAGTTTCAATATATATATATATATAGGAACGACATGATACCCCGCCCTTCCCAGCTCGGGCCGGTTGTTTTTTGTTGCCCAGCCTGGTGTCTAAAAATAACCGGGCACCGGGCCACAACAATCATAGCGCCCTCTACCTAAGAGTATATAATGAATATTAAAAGTGGGATTATATGAACCACTTTTAAATCATTTCCTACTACATGGAAATGGAAAACAATATCTTTAATTGAATAATACCTTGGACATAAACTAACTTGTCTTTAAATGATTAATATATATAAAATAATGAAATTACAACTGCCAAGGGCTGCTATGATAAACAAATAAAGTTATTTTTCTTTTTTTAATCCTTCATAACATAATATACTTGAAGTTCTTTTCATTTGAGCAATACAAAATTTCACTTTCATCTGGATATTAAGAAAATAAAGTGACTTGAATAATGATATTATTTTTATTTATATCTTCATACATTAGGGGGGAAATATGGCATATATATTTATCAGATATATTCTTGTCATAATAAAAATATTAAGTTTCAAAAGAAGTTTGAAATGTTTTTCAACAAATATGTGTGGATCATAAAGTAAAAAAAGGAATCAACATTATTTGGATAACAGTGACACATCCTAACTTTTATTGACTATCAGCATATTTAAGTAGTCGTAAAAATACAGCGTACATAATCTTATGCTCATAAATGCTATAAAAAAAATGAAAAATAATATAAAGTAAAAAATAACAAATTAACGTTTTATTTCTTTAACACTCTACAATTGGATTGATCACTGAATAGTCCATAACTGTAGATCAACTGATTCTCCTTTAATTGAAGCCTGCTAGAATAATCCCTCAAGGATTTTACATACAAAACAAACCATCGAGCTCCATATGGATTACAGCCAATGAAAATATATCATTCTGTTTACCGCAATTTTAACCTAAGGACGACTACTATGTATTTTGGTTCCCAAATATTCTAAAGTAATGACATTAATAAGACATTCATAGGAGATCCACCAGAATGATAAGAAAGACTAAATAATTTAATAAAAACGATAAAAAGGTACAAAACATATTAATGAAAACGGTTCTTAAGTAATGTAGGTTTTTAAGAGATATCGTAACAAACTCAGATGATGATCTGGCAATAACAATAATATTTGACAAAACAAGGAACAGTTTATTTATTAACCAACAAACTATGTAAAAATCAATATAATTTAAGGCGTAGACATCATAATTCATGCTGTTTGTAAATAAACTATTGTATTCATAAAATTAGCACTATCTACAAAATGGGCATTTTTGATGAGACATGTGTTTGTTTTATACAAACAAAAGGGAGTCTTAACACACACACACACACAAGTATAAATGTCTCGTACCTTTGAAAAACTACTCATTCATTTATGGGTTTGAAGAAAAAAAATGTAGTAAAAACAAGCAAAAAGTAATTACTCTTAAGCAATCAAGCCTAAATAAATGAACATATATTAGCACTATGATTATTACACACTATATTCCTTTTGTCAATGTTTACTTTCTAATCTAATCTAAGAATAAGTCGTTTAATATTTTTCCACGAATAAGTCAACGGATTTCCAGGAACAGGAACACATTTTGAGAAAAGGGAAAATAATTGCTTTTCTTTAAGTACATGAAATAGAATATGGTATAAAAATATGAAATCCATAAATATATATATATATATATACACTAGCGAATGAAATTAATTTTTCCAGCCTAAAGAAATCATACTACTCAATCCAGATGAAGATTGCATAATATTTGACTTAGGTCAAAATAGGCAAAAATGGACACAATTTTTTATAGTATTTCTTTATTCACTTGGATTTAGTATATAAACGAAACATTACAATTTATAAGGTAAGCCCTAAATCAAAGTCCAAATAATAAATAAAAATCACTGAAAGTAAATAAAATCTTTCGTTTCAATAAATAATATATATATAAGTTCCTCCAATTCAAGTATTTAAGGATGTGGATAAAAGTAACATGTATAATATATAACTGAAACAAATTAAACTAAATAAAAATATAAACATTAATAATATCTTGAATAACATAATTTATATTTATTATTATTTGCTCTTTTATTATTCTATGACTGTTTAGAAATCTTTAGATCACCTGATATAAGAGTCGTTTCTTCGATTTCGAATGGATAGTTCCATTTCGTCGCTTGGAGATGCCGTTTGTTATACACATATTCTAGCATATTAAAGAGATAGAGAGACTTAATACCATTTGTGTTTGACATTTTTATAAACATTGGATACATACAATGGATTTACGTAAATATAAATGTTATATTTCTACATAAGAGAAGAAAAAACATCAAAATAATTAAACAAGAAAAGTCCCGCATTTGCATCGATTACTTGCGATAAGGAATTATATCTCAAAGTACACTATCCACCATTGTTTAAAAAACCAGATCAAGTCAAGAGATCTAAATAACATTAAAAAAGAAATATTTTATTTCATAGTTCATGTATATCATTATATAACAATGATATAGGGTCTCCTTATCACACAGAAACAGGCAGAAATGCCACAAGAAGCAGAATATCTTGTTTAAACTAATATTTACTTTCTTCAATAATAATAATAACAATAATAATAATCCCTTTTCCAAGTTTTCCTCCCGTATATTTATTTTTTGCCTTCTGCTCCTTGAAATAAAGCCCTTATAGAGGGGGGGGGGGGGGGGCTGCTCTTTTTAATACCATATGAAAAAGCACACATTCCAACATAACTAGAAAATCATTTAAAATATATATTTTCCAACAAGACTCCCTGCAACGGCAATTTAAAAGAAAAAGTGTCATTTGATTTGCTTTTAATTGAAAGCAATTTAGATATCATTCATTTACACTTTTAATGGTTCAAAATTTCTCATTAATAAAAAGAAAGGAATTCAACTAATGAGGCATTTAATAAGATATATATATATGATATATTTCACAACCAGAAATAAATTAGGCCCCTTTTCGTATAGATATGTGAAAAAACATGTTGGCATTTGTCATTCTTGATAAATTATTCGTGTCTCATTAACACCTGGTATCCGAGTCCCCTGACAAGAAATGCTTTGTAGCGTGTTTCATATAGATATTTTTATGTATCCAGCTCAATATATGGACAGCTGGTTAAAAGTAGTTTCTGCGGACATTTTAATTTGTGCTAACGATTATAACGATTTTTGCCTATTTGGTCAAATAGAATTACATTTATGCTTTTATGAATATAATTACTAGCATTTAAATTTAGTCCCAAGAATTCAGGATACTCTTTATCAATGAGGTTTAGAAGTCGAATCTGTTCCCTTAGCTTTGAGAGTCCAAAACGCTTCAATTATGATAATGATGATCGATGTTCAACTTGATATAAATAAATGGAAAAATTGAAGTATTACCTTTTGATAAGTGATACGACAATAGCGATAAGAAATGTGAGCTTGCGATAACAACGGCGGTATATTTGCATAACGGCATTGCTCTCCGGCAGGGTTAAGATTCAAAGAACAAAAATATCGTTACTCGTTCCACATTTTGTAAGACTAACGATGAACGATAAATATGAATACAAATAGTTTTTTTCTTTCGAAAAATGAAAAAACTCCTATTATTCATCATATTAAATATCAAAGCAACGTAAACACATTTTCAAACTAATTATTTCTACGATATTGATAACAAATTGGTTAAAATTAACGGGGAGTGGTGTTTTAGTTGATCAAAATTTATATAAAGCTCTTATATAAGAATGACATTCGGGATTATTAAAGTCTATATTATTTTTTTCATAGGCTGCAACAACTGACAATTCATTTCAAGCAATGATTGAATTATATAAGTAAGCTTAAACTAAGGTAGCAGCAAGTGCCTTGCTTAATTTTTGACATATATTTAAAACCTTTATTCTATAGATTAAGAATATAATTTAATGATTGAGCAATTTATTATATATTTAAGAACAAAGTAAAAAATACATCACAAAATTAAGATGCTAAGGGAGTGCGATAGCCGTGTGCGTTAAGGCGTGTTCAACTCTCAATGTTGGGGGCGCAGGTTCGAATACTCCCGAGAGGGGAAGGTCAGCTTTGGTCAACCTTATTGATAAGATCCTAGGTTCGAGTGATTAATTTTAATGCTATAATGCTTATTTATATCCAGTCGGTTGCAATTCTAACGAACCAGTTGGGTAAAAAAAATGCTATGTGATCAACATGACTGTAGGAATTTGGAAAATAAAATAACGTCATATACGCCCAGAAATATACAGAAAAAACAAACTAAAAGGGTAGAAAAATTAGCAATAAATATTAAATATACGAAATAAATATATAAATTTGCATTCTAGACGAAAAGTGAAGACTTTTTAAATTATTACTTTTTTAAGAAAAAGTTCAATAAATGTTTGTTAACGTCATTCTGGATAAAAGTGATAGCATTTTTCTAAAAGAAGTCCACCAAAACTCGCTTTTGAGGAGACTTTTTTCTTAGAAAAAAAAGTCGCAACTTCCTCAAAATTTGTAAAAATATGTTATGAGTGTGCAAAAAAGGCGTTAGTTGTGTTAAAAGGTCATTTATGTCCAGAAAGTTGATTGGCCAGATTTCTACAGTTCTGGTAATGAGATCACATGAATAAATATTGGAATTTAAAATCCATAATATGCAAGACCCTCTTTTTATACAAACAAAATATTGCAACATGACGCCATGAGTTTGTATTGTGAGGTCCCATGATTAATGTATGAACTTGGACAAAATATAATAATTCAGTCTCGTTAGGTGATCATTAAGACGTCAATAGGATTCATTCATCAAATACTCTTAAAGATACATACAATTAGACAAAAAATAATACAGCGTGATGCCATTTATAGATATCTATTTTTAGATACTCAAAATATATATTTATATCACATGTATATGTGGAAATATAAACTTCCTATCCACGAAATACGATTAAAATAGTGTAAAATACGATCATGAATAAATTTTTTTTAACAAGTTGAAATTTGTTTAAGAAATAAATAAGTAATAACAATTTGTCAAAAATAAATAAATAATAATATAAAAAGATTCATATATAATTCAGTGTATTTTTATTTCTAATCGTATGTACCAGAGGTTGTATTTGATTGCTCAATGCGAATTATTAACCAAAAATATTCCTCTATGGCTACTCTGCCATCTAGCAAGAGGAGGATTACATTACCATTCGTAAGGATTTTATTCTCATCATCCTTATACGGCACTCTCCAAAGTACAGCCCAGGAGCTTGAACAAACAGCTCATTTGATTAATATCATTTCATTTAGAAACCTAATGGGACCTCAAAGATAAATATAAAATTATAAAACAATATAAATATATCATTATACAACGTGTAGAAAGTAACAAATTAGAATATATATTTATTATACATAACAAAGAGCACAGTTAAATCAGCTAAATCACAATCAAAAGGCTTGTCCAGAACCAACTAATATGCATAAATGTTATGATTTTAAAGCCTTCAGTGACATCATTAATAAATTTAATAAGAACAAAAAAGCCTAAATATCCACAACCAATAATAAAACATCCATAAACCTTCATTCAATGAAAAAAATAGCATTATATATGATCATATAGAAAATTGTATATGCTTTAAATTAGTGTTTAGAAGGAGTTTCATGGTTAATCGATATTGTCAGCCACCAGGCAGTAGTAGTCTACCAGCCAGTCAGAAGGTACATATATATTTGAACAGGAATAATAAAAGAGACTCTTTTATTATTGTTGTTTTTATTATTGTTTCACTTCCTGTCAACTGAGTTTGTGTGTATTCCTTCATTTGCTCTAACATACATTTTCGTAGGATCCAATAATCTGAAGAAGTTTATAGTGCGAAAATCAAAGAAAACAGATAGGAGACGGAATATATTTATTCTTGCTCTATGTTGTGAGAATTCGTTCATGACATTTCCAATGACCATTGAATAAAAAACTACCCAGGCGATGTCAATGTCTTGCGAAGGGACTTACGTTGAATAAATATCTACAGATTTCCTCCTCAAAAAGTATTCCATCCCATTTTACAAATTAAAACGACTAAAAATGGAATGAATTTGATGACACCCATGAGTGAGAATTCAATTCTCTAACTCCAAAGAGGTTTAAGTGCATATTAAGGCTAAACTACTTTGTTAACGATGGAGAGTGTGATTTAACAGTTTTTTATATGGCTTTTCCCGATATAATGAAGGGGTTGAAATAAACAAATAAAATCTTGCGGCATATATGAGTCGAATTTGTTATTCCTTCGTGGATGTTGTTTCAGAAATGATTCTACAGTAGACAGTAGAGGTCGATCCGTATATAAAAAAGTATCGTCATTTTGAATGGATTGGTGAGGAATTCAAAATAAAGTGGCTGTCTTTTAGGTATTATTATGTGTGTACGCTTCATTGTCTTCATTGTGTATCTCAAGTAAAACCTTTTTCATTATTTAAGATCTATATTTTCCTTCAAGTTCAATTAAAAGTTAATCTCTTGCTTTTTCACATGGCTGGTATAAAAGCAATAACATCATTCAGAGAAAAGAATAATTGCCACCCGGCAATAGTATTCGATTGCCATCACTCTCATTACTTATTTGTGGCAGTACTCTCTCAGAATTGTGCAAATTTCCCTGACACATAAAATACGTATTAGCATTTTTGTACAGATGCCAAAGTATTTGGCGTTCAAATTATCATCAATACTAAAAAATTAGCCATTAGTTCTATACAATCCAAAGCTTCTTTATAAAACGACCATCTGATTCTAACAGTCAAATTTCGAGTCTCCCTTAGTGGCTGTTTTAAACAGGTGTGTTCATTTTTGGGGTATTTTCCATACAAATGACTATTTAAAACTTAAATTTCTCGTTGAATTTTGGATATACATAAAAATAAAAACTGATTTTGGAATCCTTGCAATCATATCTACGTTTTGCGGCAAATTGTTTGTAAATAGCATTGAAATTAAGGACATTACAGGCGATCGAATGGCGAAGAAAAAAGAAAAATTTACTAAATAACTTAGGGCCCGTTGAGCGGACGCTTCCCATTATTCGATTTCGTTCAAACTTTCACAAGATGATTTCTATGCACTAAAATAAAATCCTAGGGGAGTCCGACTCTCAAATCCGAAAAACGTGAAATAAGAATCACCCTAATATATATATATATATATATATATATATATATATATGACTAAATATAGCATCAATTCAACCCCAATGATGAACAGGTGAAGTGCGGAGTATTGAAAAATCCTCAGTGTCTTCCGTTGGTACCCTCATTAAATATATATCTAGCTAAGTGTGTCTAGAAGCAATGTGTGTGAATGTGTTTTTCATGATTCTATAAAGAGATCGAAGGAAGCTGACTTCCGTTGTTGCAAAGCAAGACCCTCCCCCCCCCCCCCCCTATGCTTTGGTCAGCGCTTACTCGTGCGTGATGCAACTTGAAGGGCATCAGTATGATGATGATGATAAATATTATTCCTTGAGAAGGAAGGATATGAAATGTTAAGCATAATAGAGATGAGGGGGGGGGGGGGGTGAGTGTTATATAATATAAAAATGTTTAATTAATCGTGAAAAATGTTTCTCTATTTTAATTAGAACGTATGAAATGATATGCAAATATGGAAGATAACTTAATAAGATGTTGGTGTAATAAGATGAAAATACACGAGGAGTATTTGAAATATAAGAGAGAAAAATAGAGAAATGAAAAAAAATATATTCATACATTTTTTGCATTTGTTAAGTTAATAATTTCATCAAAGGCTTCGACCACTTTAAGTGATCTACTAAGAGCTTTAAAGCTTTCATCTTGCATTAAAACAACAAAGTGTGTCTTGTATATATAACCTGATCCGTGAATATAGTAATTACCTAAGGATATTGTTTTCACTGGCATTTTGTTGGTTTGTAGTGTTGGTTTGTTATTTGTTCAAGATAACTCAAGTACTGAATTTGATGAAATTTTGTGGCGTTGTGGAAGTGCCAAAAGGAAGAGTGATGAATATTTGGGCATCTCTGAGTGCAGAATTAAGGGCCATGAGCTAAATATACAAAATTTTCCAGTTAGCCTACTCTGCAATAGATTCGCGTGCTGTGAAATTGGGTGGCAGGAGCGTGTTCCTCTCGGATTTCCGTCTAGGGGAACACGCTCCCGTCTCTCACGCCTCCCACAGTCGTGAAAAATCCGCATGTGTCTTTATATTTAACCTCTCTGAGTGTATATTATAGTTTTGGTTGTCATTGGTAGTTTACTGAATATGAATAAGGAAAAAGGATGTGACATTTGGAATAGCTGAATCCATGAAATGCCTCTGGGTATGACTCTTGTCTCAGTTAAGCCAAAGTCATTTTAGGTGAGCTATCTTGTAGATGAATCGTGTCTCTATCAACAATGAAGGTGCATCATTTCAATAAACAAATTAGGGAGATTAAGAGTCGGATATTTGATAGGAGTGTTTCGTTGTTGTCGAAAAGACGAGTCCTCGTCCTTGTGAGTCAGTGAAACACTGAGCACAGACCCGAAGATTCGTCTTCTCAACACGCCCAGAGGAGTTCTCAATTAAATCACCTCGAGAGGAGATGACTCCAGAAAACCAATAGGACTCCAAAGCGATCCTGGAGACACTCACTCACTCAATCACTGCAACAAGCAAGTTTCCTACATATAAGCCGACATCCAGTCCAGATAGAATCTACACAGCCTTCAATGCATTCAAACACGTATTGACAGAAATAAAAATATTTTTCTTCTGTGTGATCCTTTTTCTTACCGTCAACACATTCAAAGTGGAAGAAATCGCCTTGAGAAGCCACCACTTACGCCATCGCTTTTTGAGACGATCCAAGCAGTAAAACCCGATCCACGAACTCCGTCTCTCAATATATCAACACCTTATCAGCAGCAACAAAACAACAACGCTCACACACAAGCAAGATTAAAACACAGCTCAGAGCAATCACGAGAGGAGGAAGAAACAGGCTCGACTGATTCCAGAAGAGCTCACTAAGAAGAACTCTGGTGTACTCACACACTAGACTAGAAATCTATCAGAAGAAGAAGGGGGGGGGGATCTCTAGAGTGCGAGCGAATACGCTCGCCGGGAAAGTCACTCTCTTCAAGTCACAAGCAAGAAGGGAGGACGACAAAAGCCCGCCCGAAGCAACCATTTTAGTCAGTCAGTCCTCTTCTTTTTCTTCTTTTCTCTTTCCCTTTCTTTCTCAATCATCAACGGGATCCCTTACTTCTTTATAACCATGTTTCATAAAAGGACCACAAAAAAGAACCATCATGACTCAACGGGTGGAGGGATAATAATACAAGGAGAAAATAATAAAATGTGTTATACCATTATGTAAGATATACCTCCATTGGAGAAGTGCAGCGTCTCTCTTTTTATTTTGTGTATAAGAAGGGAAAAATAGTATTATTGTTATTTTATTGTTGTATGTTGTTGTATTATTATTACCTACGACGATGGTGAGGGTTCTTCTTCCTTTTCAGGGGGCTGGTGGGAGCTGGTGATCAGGTGATGATGAGATCCAGAGCAACCACGTCCACCGGTTCTTCTTCTTCTTCTTTCACTCTTGCACACACGCAACGCAAAGTATCTCTTTTCTCTGTTGATGTTTACTCACTTTGAATAGATGATGCATTTACGGGGCTTATGAATTCTATGTATGCTTCCTTGCTTAAATAATAATGATTATAGTAAAAATAAGAAAAAAGCATCTGGACAGTTTGTTTTTGTGTTGTGTAGTAAGTATTCTTTTCGTCTATTCCATGTACTAGACTTTATTTTTTGCGTACTTTCTAATTCATTACGATGCGTGCTGTATATGCGTTGAATATATAAAAAAATATTTATTAGACGCGTCTTCCTTCAAAATATATTTTTTGCTGCAAATGGATTTTGACAAGATTATTTGTATTTTTTCACATTAGAACTTTCACAATAGAAACCAAAATCATTCACACGCCGTTGTATAAAGTGTATAGTTTTCCTGCTTTGGATTTCATTCACCAATATAGATGATTCAGATATTCTTTTTATAGTGTGTGTGTAATCTTATTTGATTTAAATAATCAGCTAATTTGCTGGTTCCGTTTAGCTATATAATATAAATATAAAAAAACATAAAAACAATCATTCCTGTGTTATAAACACATACACATATATATAAACAGTAAAAACACGTATAAAATTAAAAATACTAAATAAAAAAATATAAAAAATAAAATGCAGTAATATGCAATATAGTTTTTGGATTATTCTGCCTATTTGCTGTGACATACCGATGATCTAAGTTGTGTTTACGTTAGCTGATGCTCCTATAAATAAATTTGATTGGTGAAACTGCAATAACGAATTATTTACTTAAAGAATAGTTTTAATATTGAACCAATGAGATTTTGAGTATGAATATTATCAAATAGTTCACTAGCTTTACGATTGTTAATTAACAAAGTCGTATTTAACGACTAGAGTAATCTCCAGCCTTCACAGGCGAGTGGTATCAAAAAAGAGTCAATCTATATTTTTAAACCGTGACATAAATTTATATAATTGTAATGTTTATGAACATAACATAAATAACGATAAAACAAATAGTTTGGTTATCATTTTAATAAAATGTCAAACATTTATCACAACTAAATATAATAATTCACTTAATTAGTAGAACTTGATAGAAAATATTTAATTACAATTAATAATACCATAAAAACACTAATATCACTTTTAATAAATATTGTCGTACACGATTTACCTATATACAACGGCAGCAGGCACAACTTTAATTTGCCATTTTTCTTTTTTGCAGTTGACTTTGGAACACTGTCGTGTTATATTCGAGGAAGGTGATACAATTACTGATTTATAAGAGATTTTAAGGTCCTCACCTTCCTCCATTATAGTTTGCATCTGCAGTTTCAGACATTTTTTTTTTTGAAAAAAGTCGACTCTGTTTTTTTTGCCTTTAACTTTCTTATTGAGTAGGTATATTATACGAAATAAAAAAAACATATTTTTACATTATATCGGATTAAACTGTTGAGGAATGGTCGATGGAAACACTTTCGAGGATAATAACGTATATTGTTTGACGGATTGGACGTAATCGTTTTTTTTCGTCTCGAAACAATTCCTCCTTTTCTCTATAAGCGAAGCATATTTATGAGTAAACTGATTCTACTTCCTGCTGGCGTAGACTTAATAAGCCATACCTTCTCTCAATTAAATCACCAAACCCTCCTTTTAAATTCTTGCCACGCAACCTCTTTTAGATATTTTGAATATAAATCGTATTTTTAAATATTTTTTTTCATAATTAAAGTTCTCTTCGGTCATAAATTTATCAGCTATTTCTACCTAAATGAATATATATAATATGTAATGTAAATTATAAAATAATGCATGATTAAGTAAATTATGGTTTTGTATATAAATTTGTAGAAGATTCGTTCTCCATTAAAGACAATGACTAGAGAGTTTAAACAAATGGCAAAAGGCAATAAAATGATAAAATTTACGGTAAAGACATGTTTAAAAATGGTTGTCCATAGATAACAGAT
This sequence comes from Caligus rogercresseyi, assembly GCA_013387185.1. Lineage (NCBI taxonomy): Eukaryota > Metazoa > Arthropoda > Copepoda > Siphonostomatoida > Caligidae > Caligus > Caligus rogercresseyi. The sequence goes on along the minus strand of CP045897.1, from coordinate 3,194,353 downwards.
TAATAAATATACAAAAATAAAATCACATAAAATATGAAAAATAACAAAATCATCCAAATTGTTTATTAGATTATTTAGCTTTTAAGTCATTGATTAATAATATTTTTTTTTGTTAAAAAAATCAAAGATTCGTCGAGATATCTTAAAACAGCCAACCGCAAGTTCAATTTAATACTAAATTTCAAAATAGTGTTTGATGACGTCATATCTGATTTTTTCAAATAACTTTTCTAAAAGCTAATTCACTATAAAAACGAGTGCTAGAGTTGAAATGAATTGCAAAGGGTAGTAAATAGATGATTTTTTTTTTTCAGGTATGAAATTTAAGTGAACACTTACAAACAACCGAGTAATAGCAAAGAAATGTGTGATGAAGTCATTTTGATTTTTGCATAATTATTTTAAAAAGGCTAGTTAACAATGAAAACGGGTGCTAAAGAGTTGAAATTAATTGCAAAGGTAGTAAAAAGATGATTTTTTTTGTCAGGTATGAAATTTTAGTGAACACTTATAAACACCGAGTAATAGCAAGAAATTGTGTGATGACGTCATTTTGATTTTGCATAATTATTTTAAAAAGGCTAGTTAACAATGAAAAACGGGTGCTAAAGAGTTTAAATTAGTTGCAAAGGGTTGTAAAAAGAATTTTTTGGTTCAGGTATACAAATTTGTGTAAACAATAATATAAAACAGAATAATTTTATTTTTGGAGAAAAAAAACTATGAATCGTCGAGAAATCTTCAACAGTCAACCGGAAATTCATTTTTTACTTCGGGAGAAAACCCCAGGTGCAGCACCTTCGTTATAACATACCTATATTGATTATTTAAGCATTGATAGAAGCAAGATCACAGACATTTAGCACATTTTTTTGCCTATATAGTTCGATAGAATGCATCCGACAGGATATAAGTAAACTACTAGCATTAAAATTAGTCTATCGAACCTAGGATCTTATCAATGATGAAGTCCAAAATGACTATCCCTCTCGGGAGTATTCGAACCTGCGCCCCCAACATTGAGAGTTGAACACGCCTTAACGCACACGGCTGTGAAGTCCCTTATATAGCACATTTTAGTGACCAAAGGCGGGACAAAAAGCCGTCTCCACTGATTCATTACGTTAACGCCAAACTTGGTTCGTTATAATAGTTCTCTCGAAGTTTTTCCCTTCTGTAGATACATTTTTATGATCTGTTTTCAGAATAAGTACATTTTTATTTTTGTTTAGAATGTAAAACTCATGTTTTGTTCATCAATATTTAACAAGAATGAAGCAGTGCTTTAAAATATTTTTACCCTAAAGGAACTTCCTGCTCTATACGGTTCATTCTGCTGAAAATGCTTGGGTTCTTGTTATCCTAGTTTTATGCTATTTTTACTTACATAAAAAGTTATCCGTGGTGATGTTCTACTTTTTCCCGAATAAGGATTAATTAGTTGAAAAACCTCTTGAATGATTTGTGTGACGTCCCCATATTTTTCAACGTTGATACGCCACTAATAATTCGATGACCAAATGGACACATTTTGCAGGTGTATAACCAATATTGATTAAAAGGGGTATTAGCCATAGTTGGGAAAGCTGATTATCTGCATTTATATCTTAGTTAGGAATATTATAGAATTGAATTTTCAAAGAGTCTATCGTAAAATCTTGTAAAATGTAAATTGCAGTATTAGTGAGCACAGCGGGTAAACCATTCAGCAAGTTAGGATGCGTAATGACCAGGGCTGTAGGAATCTGGTAAATAAACTTTCTGCATTACGACCTTTTAACGAATATAACGCATATTTGGCCTTTTTCTCTGCATATTTATCGCAGATTTGAACAATTTGAGGAAATATATATTAGGGTTGTTCTTATTTTTCAAATGTTGAAATGTTAGCAACATTGTGGATTTTTCTGTTTCTTGTAAAAAGAAGACGACATAACAAGTTTGAACAAAAGCGTCAACATTACGAGGTCCGTGCAACGAGTTCAAAGTTTTAAAACTTTAAGTAAAATATAGTTTTCCGCCAATTCTCAAAATGGTGGACGTTTCAATAATAATTATTAATTTAAAGGAATCTAATTTACTATCAACGTATGTTTATGTTTTTTAAAAAACAAAATTTTCAGTAAAACAAAGGAAAAAATGGAGTGTGTATTGTTAGCTTATTTCATAGCTTTTTTGTATCAATTAACTTCACTCGCCTGAAGAATTCGCTTCTGGTAAAAATAGTACGTTTTAGTTTAGTACAACTTAGAGTATAACTCCAAAAATGACCTTGGTTATTCTATCAATTCCAGAATTCCTGACAATCGGTTTACTAACCGGTTCAGATCTGTTTTTGTGTTTGAAGCGTGCGGACGTGTGTGTTTTTCCTCTACACTGTGTTCATTAAGTACGTGTGACTGGGACAGATTTTTGACATTTTTGGGCCACTAGGGCACTCCTATATCGCCTCTGGGTCCTCCGGATTCACTGTGTTTACCCTTTTGTCTTCGGCGGTGGATGGAATCGGGATCGAGGAGCATGTAAGAGGACCTTCTCTTTTTTGTCTCTTCTCCCTCTCCGGAGGAAAAAAATAAACCTGCTTAAACTCCTGACGTTTTGATCAGGAAGATTCTCTCTACCTTCTCCCTTTTTGTTTTCGCTCACTCTCAGTATGAGTGATGAAAAAACATCCAATGCTTCTAAGAACGCGGTTTTTCTTGAAGCAAACGATTCAAATATGACATATAGCGCAGCAGTTAATTCAACTCTAAAGAAAGACACCCTCTCGTCATTCAATAATATAACTGATGGATCTGTAAATGATTCTAATGGATGGAAGAACTTTTGCTTGTTTGCTCAAAGGCTTGACAAGCGGGGACCTCTGAACAAAAATCAAATGCACCCTGGTAATTTGGCAGTGATAGCGACGGATATTCTTAAGCTGAATCCAGCTGAAGTTCATAGCATTAATTGGGACAGACCCCATCGCCCTCTCATTATTACGAGACAAAAAATACCCATGGAAAGAATTTCAAATGAAATTACTCTTCCTGTTGAAATGGACCTTAAAGACGAAGAAAATAACCCGTTCAAGATTATGCTTGATTGTCGTAAACTAATGTTAGCAAGGGATGGTGATCATGTTTTCGATGTGACTCTGAAATATGGGTACGGTAAAATATGTGAACAGGCTGTGAGATCTATGCTTGATCCTTTTTGTAAGGTGAACTCCTTTCGCGTGGGAAATGCTTCCCAGTCGGAAAAGTCCACGTTAAGAAAGTTTGCCATCTTTAATGATCCTAAATTTCAGCACTGGAACACAAAAGGATCTGACCTAGTCATAAATGTGACAGGTAATCCCAGAAATATTCCTTCATTGATTCCCTCAGGTGAGGAAATCGAAACTCTTGAGTTCCTCGGTCGGACACGACAATGTGGGAACTGCTTCATGTTTGGACACTTTCGTTCCTCTTGTAAAGAAAAAACAAGATCTGTTAGTTTTTACAAATCATGGATGCTTGCGAGACTAAAAAAGATCGCTGAGAATGGGCAAAGGTTATTCACTATAATTGATGAAGCAACTCAAAGGGTTTCGACCTCAACTGGGGAAAATGAAGGAAACAAACAACAAGTTGGAGGGGATCAAGATGAGGTTCTCCAGGAACCAACTGGGGAAAATGAAGGGAACAAACAAGCTGGAGGGGATCAAGTTGAGGTTCGTAATGGACCTAACGATTCCACCGTTGAAAATATTGATACTCCGACAAGAAAATCTGACAATGGTACTCTGACATGTAACTTGGACCTTAACACGAATCTTGATACTGTGGAAAAGGATAAAGTAAAATCAAACCATATAGAGCAAGATGAAGGTAAAACTCCCCAAAAGCCTCCAATGACAGAAAAAGTTGCCTTACTTGTCAGAACTAGATCACAATCAGCTAATAAACGAAGCAGACGGGACTCGAATAATACTTCTGAAGTTAGTAAGGTCTCTTCAAATGAAAACAAGAAAACAAGAAATGATTCATAAATCAATGGAACAACAGTTAATTACAGACTTTTTTCCGCAAAGGATATCAAATGACATGGGAGCCAACATGGGTTTCTCCAAGATGCTGTCGTTGAACGTGAGAGGAGGAAAAGATCGGCGTGTAAGACATGGTCTTATGAAGCACTTGCTATCTCTTAGCCCTGATGTAATTTGTTTACAAGACGTCAAAACAAAGACTTCTACAACATGTGATGATAACTGTGGCGGATGCTTGCCAATTATGTTTCACAATTTCTACACGGGTACCGGCAAAAGGGGTGTCCTAACTCTCCTCTCAAAAAAAGCTCTCAAACCCTTATTCGTTAAGGAGCATACGAACGATAGCGATTGGCATAAATTAATTATCAACACTTCAGGATGTACTTTCTCCCTCATTAACGCATATGGCCCAAATATAAAATCATCTACCTTCTTTCAAACCATTATTGATTCCCAAAATAACGACAAGATTCCCTTCGTTTTGATTGGAGACCTGAATGTTGATCTTGACAAACCTTCAGGTCAATACCCAAATATAGCAAGTCTGAGGGATATAATGGGAAGGTTCAATCTAGTTGATGTGACAAAAAAATTCAGTCCTGATGATGTAATATCATGGAGTGGGGGAGGGAAAACCTCAAGAATAGATTTAGCTCTGATTTCATCCGTTTTAGTTAAAAATATTAAAAATGCTTTCTATAGACCGGAACCTTCGTCGGACCACAAAGCTATTGACATATCATTTCGCTCTATTCCTCGTAAACGCCAGTTCAAGGTTCCAAGATGGGTTTTAGGAGAAGACAAATTTAAAAAATCTCTTACTTTAAATTTGGTGAAAGGACGTTCTCTAATTTCTAAAAAAAGACCTTACACTCTTCTTTACGAAATTATTACAAAGACTGTCAATAAATTCATCGACTCAAATAAAAAGAAGTCTTCTGAACTCCAAAATCAAGTGGAAAATATTTTAAATAAGGCGCCTATCTTTATGAAGCAATATACCACGGACTTAGTCAACTCATATAGAATATTCGATATTGCAGAAACAGAAATGAAAAATAAAGTGGATCGTGAGTCTGACCCAACTATGAGAAATAAGTTGCTTCCACAAAAAAAACAATTTACTGCTTCAACTTTACGAAAAATTGTTACTAATAATAAAATAATTAGGAAACCTTCTGCAATTCTCGGATACTTTCATGAGAGATTCTCGGAGATCCTTGGAGGGGAGAGACAACGCTTTCCAAAGAAGAGAAGATCTCATAAAGGGGAAGTCTACACCCTAGAAAATATAGTTAATTACATTAAAAAAGACTATAAAGACTCTAAAGCAGCTGGTCCAGATGGGATATGTGGAAGATTATTTTCGCTCGTTCCAGAGGAAGTTGCTCCGTTTGTTTTAGCGATTGGGAGGACTATGGAAAGACACGGAAAAATGCCGGACTCTCTCTCAAAAGGAAGGATTGCATTGATACCAAAAAAAGGGGATGGAACGAATTTTAATCACTGGAGGCCAATCACTGTCCTAAATGATACTTACAGGATACTGTCCGGAGTGCTTGCTAAGAAAATTGAGCCCATTTTAAATAAAAACATAAAAGACGAGCAAAAAGGTTTCCTTAAAAACCGAAAAATTACGGACATATCAAGAAACATTTTAACTGTTATAGAATCTTTTAGAGAAAACAAAAATTTGGCGCCTTAATAGCCATAGATTTTAAAAAAGCCTTTGACTCTGTGAAACACTGTCAAATTTTAAGATCCATTAAAAAACTTTTACCCCGATCCGTTTTTAATCCCATAAGAGCTTTACTTGCCAACGGCTCATCAGTCATCTCATTGAATGGTGCTACAAGTCCACCTATTTTACTGAAGAAGAGCTGCAGACAGGGTTGTCCTGTCGCTCCCTTACTTTTTATATCAGCGATAGATGAACTAACGAGACTCATCACAAAAAAGTATCTTGGTTTTGGTGTATCTTTTGCCGATAAGAAACACCTAATTGACCTTTATGCAGATGATGTTACGTTAACGATTGAAGCCAATACAGAAACTCAGTTGGAACATCGCATCAAGATTGTTTTAGCATGTTTTGGTAAATTCGGATTTAGGTCTGGATTAGAAATGAACCACAAAAAGACTGCGATACTTCCATTAGGTTCCTGGCAACCTAATAGCTCAAAAGTAATTGAAGGGTGCCAAGTAGTTAAGCTCGTCAACATTTTGGGAATCGAGTGGACACGGGACGGTATCGCTACAAGTAATTGGCATCGGCTGAAAAGCATGGTGTATAACAACATTCGTCAAGGGCGTAATCTTTCTCTTCAAAAAAGAATAGATATATACAACACCCGAATTATCCCACTTATTCTTTACAAGGCCACTTCCATACCATTTATAGCGGAATCTGCTATGGCAGAAGAGGATAAATGGCTGAAATATCTGTTTCATTACAAATATCTCCCTTCTTTAAAACGTCCAAAAAATAGAATTGGCGGTGGTCTCAATCTTTTAGTAAACATTATTCCAAAATGTTACAAAAAAGTGGTAGAGGAACTAGGTGTTCTTCACGGAAAGGATTGGAGGAGGAGATTTACAACTCCAAAATACCTCAACTGGATGCACATGGGCACTCCATTGACGAATGATGAATTGGAAACTTCTTCTCCTTTTTTGGCTTCCATCCAGAGAATTATTTGGAGGGGTACACCGCGCTTTTCTTCCGATTCAACGATAGATATAGTTTATCAAAACAAAAATAAAAAGCCTTTCACGGATAAATTTGGGGATCCTAGTTCTTTAGAAAAGTTTGCTCTTCAGAATGAAATGTTTTCTCTGCATGACTTGGTATCCGAATCACTTTTTTCAAATGGAAGATTCCGGTTTCCCCTTGAGAGATCTCTCGTCAATTTTAGCCCAACCCGACCATGGCATACAAAACTTTTATATCCTTTGGAGCGGACAACGGATCCTAACTCCATAGTTTGTAAATATAAAAAATTACTTAATTTGCCTTCTTCATGGGACAGGAGAATTATGGGATCAACTTGTAGAATTGCGGACGGTAATAAATTCACAGCCCAGTTTCAAATTTCCTCGGACATTATAAGGTTTTACCATCCATGCAAGGACTGCGGTTTTATTTTTAATACCACAGTTCACGCTTTTGTGGATTGCCCACTTTTAAAAATTGTTAAGACATTTGTCCAACTAAATGTTGGCGTGGATGGGAACGGACTGCCAGGACAAATGAAGGCCATTATTCTTTTTGGAGCACACAAGAGGAGTCGTAACTCTTTACCGCATCACAAGGCGATTGAGTGTGCTTTATTGAATATTAAATCATTGATCGGGAAGAAATTAACAATGAACAGTCCCATACACGAAGAAGAGTTAAGATCCATCATGATAGGAGCAGCAGCGCGTTACTCGGCACTCGGAATCAAAATCCCTCAAGTGGCATCTTCCTCCTGGATTTGGGCTGGCGATATCATCAAATTCATACCATCAACTTCAGCACAATATCTAAGCCTGATTAAATCAATTGCTAGAAGATATAAACGTTTTATGTCAAGAACGGCCTCTTTGTGATAATTTTTAGCTTTTTCGTCTCATTGTCCCTTTATAAAAGGTTATTTTATTTCTAGGCAGTAATTATGAACTATAATGTTCATTTATGTATTGTTTTTTACGCAACTGCCTAGTTTTATATTTTTATTTATTATTATCGTATATCTTATGTGTATTTTATTTACACTGTTTGTTGATGATGGTAAATAAAAAATCTTAACCGAAAAAAAAAAAAAAAAAAAAACT
>CP045897.1:3163534-3178540 GCA_013387185.1 Caligus rogercresseyi | reverse complement strand
CCAGTAGAATCGTGACTCTCCTGGTATAGATTACGATCCTTATTTCTTCTAGGAGATGACGACTTAAAATGAAAATAATATTTTAACGATGTTGTAAAAACTATATCTTTCATATGCAATTTATATTCTATATATTTGGAGGAAATGATTCATTGGTGTGTTCAGGAAAGCAAATGCGACACATTTTTTATTTTCATTGTATCTATGTATATATATTAATAACAATTTGTTTACTCATCTGAGAAGAAGTTGGACATAATTAAAATAGTTTAATAACATTGTCATACTCATTTCCATATTTAAGTCGCCATCTCTTTTAAGATATACACTCCTCCTGATCTTCTGGCAGAGTCGTTGATTCTTCTGATATAAATCGCGATCGAAGTCACTCCTTGGAAAGGTGGATCGTGATCTCTACCAGGAGAGTCTACGACTTTAGTGGATCTCCATCTCTACTGCGATATATATATATATACTTCTTCTATGCAATTCTACTTTGAATTGAGTGCGCCAATTTGGTAATGGGTCAAAATCTATTGGAATGGCATCAAAAGGATTCTAAGAATGCATAGCCCTGATTAATCTAATAATCCTTATCTATTACTTATGTTTTCTTTCATCGAAACAGTAATTTTGAACTTTTCATGTATATATATACTAACTTGAATAATAATAATTATTTATCAGTCATTGACTGCCAGACTCCTGCTACGGCACCATTTTTTCCTTATTATATGATGCATTTATTATTGTTATTCTTTTTCGAATTTCATTCTTCCTTAGAATGTTATTTTTTCTTAGAGTGTTCAATCTTAAAAATGACCTTTTAAGTTTTTAATTAAGTGACATTTTCATATGCATAAAAATGAACAACTGGCAGGTGAATTTGGCAGTTTAGTTCAGAGTTAAGTAATGCTTGTTTCCATGATACCAACTGCTTTTTTTTAACATCCCTCTCTTTTTCTTTCAACGAAACACATTTCAAATATCACATTTCCCCCTATCTCTAGACATAAATATTGCATAGTTTCCTATAGAGATTTTTTGTCTTTGCCGCCGCCTTGACTGTTCATTTTAAAGCACACACACACAAATGCATTCATATCCTCTCCCCCCCCCCCCCCCCCTCTTATCAGAAGGACGGATTACGTCATCTTATCAAAGTAATCAAAATGTAGAAAAATGTATATTTGTACTATGCTAAGCTTGAGAAGCCATACAACCATATGGAAGGGTCGGAGGGATCTTTCAAATGCTTAATTTTCTTTAAAAAAATACAAGGGATATTATTCTTGGCATTAATTCAGTCGTTTTTTAGTTGCCAAAATGTACTCGACGTTATCCTATGGCTGAGATAATAATTTTTTTAAACAAAAAGAGCAATTTCGGAATTCACTCCACAGATATTTTTGATAGATTCATTAAACATTTTTAAGGAAAATGAGATTGGAAAACAATGTAATAAATTCGTAGTAAAATAACGTAAAAGTGGTTTAATTATTACGGGATCTCCTTGAGCAATATTTGAGTTGTTTGGGACTCACCGTGACTCTGTTTTTGTTGAGGTTCTTGAAAATGTGAAAAATCCATAGCCATTTTTGAAATACAGCAAATCCTATTATTGTCTTTGGAAGTCCGTCGTGGATTTCTCCTCTTGACAATGACTTAACCAATATTTTTCACTTGAAAAGAGTCGTCTTAAGAAGGTTATTCCTTAATATTTTCTTGGATTTATAGCACAATCCTTGGATCCTCCTTAAGTTTATATCATTGATTTTGTTATAGTAATATTTGGAATATTTTTACCAGGAAAAATAAAGGCTAATATTTCTTAATGTACAACTTTCCGCGCCTAACGGATATTAGCTATCCGTAACCCGATAGTCAAAAATACTGTTTTGAAGGGGATTACAGCAGCTTATTGAGTAGAAATTATTCTGTGGCGTAGATCAATAAATCAGTTATTAATGTTTTTTTTACATAACCTTAAGAATTGGTTTTAGTATTTTTATTTTTCGTTAACTTATTTATTTTTCAAAACTTTAAATTTTACAAAAAATTATAATTATTCGTCAAACTTAAAATAAATATATATATTCTTAATATAGAAATGCACAAAAAATAAAATAGTAAAATACATATGAATGCATATTATCAATCAAAATCCCAATTTTCTATGTAAATCATGAATGCTTTTTGGTGTTATAGTACCTCATGCTTTAAAAAAAGATCCTTCATGACGTTCGCCCTTTAGCAACGATAACTAACTGTACATTTTAATGAAGTTTTAATGTCCCATCATGCTGCTGCCATTTGATATACTAGGAGACGGGGCAGCTGCCATGGTCTTTGTATCTATAAATACCTTTAAATGCCAACATTCCGACAAGGTGAGTTTCCATATAAGGAAGAAAAGGGAATTAGAGTCAGGGAGAGTCTTTTTGTATTGAATCATGCATTTGGGATCTTGATACTTGAACATTAAATAGTTATATCGTAATATTATTGTAACAAAAGGTATATATATATATATATATAATCAGACTTGTTGATTTGTCGTTCATTTGTAATCACTTCGTCGTCGCGAACGATGAACGACAAACAAAAATTCCTGTCGTACGTTTTTGGCGCCAAAAAAAAAAAGAAATATTCATGGGAAAAATATCCTTTAAAAAACGTCATTTTTTTTCATAATGACGAAAGACAAACGAACGATTCAATTTAAAATTAACGATGAACGATAACTTTTGATTAAAGAGGAACGACATTTTTTTGTGAAAGTCAACAAGTCTATATATGTATAAATCAAATTACTTTTTCGTAATTTTAAGCTCCAAATTTTTATAAGCATAGAAGCTGCATTATCCGTTGCATCAAATAACATGTTTATTTTTATATTAATTATAGTTATTTCAGTATTTTTATAGTACATTAATTAAGCAATAGGTATGTAGGAATACTTCATATCTAATAATGCTGATCTTTTGTCCAGGGTAACATTGTTTCTTATTTTTATCGCTTCCACTGCTGTGGTGAATAATTATATTTCTTGCAAAGAAAAAACTATGTTTATATTATATGTCCCTTTTAAAAAGAGTACTTACCCCTGCCCCTTGTTTCATAATTGCTTTATTGCTCACTCAAGGAATGTAAACGATTGTTTCATGTGGTGTAGAGAGCCACTTTTTTGTTACTAATAACACATATACGTGCTTATAAAGATCAAAGACTACTACTCTTCCTCTCTAGAGTCTATTGTGTAAGAAGTATGTACATAAACCTCTTTGAAAAATAATGAGCAAGATTTTTCTTTATTTCTCTTTTTGTGTAGCTCATTTGTTTTAGTTTTGTTTAACATCCTTCAGCCATAGATATTTACATATAGCCAGAGTGACGCTTGTCCATTTTAAATAAAGAGAAGGGTGTCAAAAAACTACAATGTTTTTCATTACCCATTACTAAAACCCTCTCATAGGACGATTGTTAATAGCCATTAGTCATGGAAGGCTATTGAACATATATTTTACCTCCGCCGAAGGAGGTATTGTTTTCACTGGCGTTTGTTGGTTTGTCAGCAGGATAACTCAAAAAGTACTGAACGGATTCAAATAAAACTTTGTGGAGTTGTTGGAAATGCCAAAAGGAACAAGTGATAAATTTTGGCATCTCTAAGTGCTTTTTTAATATGCAAAATGAGCAAAATACTACTAATAATAATAATGAAATGGGGTCTCATTCAGGGAGTAGGAAAGAACAAACGCTAAAAAATATTCATTGAAGTATTATTGTTCATTTATCAGCTCAGGACTATGTTAACCCAGTGACGTAGCTTAAACTTTTTCCTTCTTCCCGTCTCCCATCTCGAGTGCTTTTTTATATGCAAAATGAGCTAACAGAGAGTAAACAATGATTAGAGATAGAAAATCGGGCGTGTGAAAGGGAGAAGTGTTTGAATGGGAATGTTGTGGGGATCGGCGAGGTACACACTCTCTGAGTGTATACATGCCTCTAGTTTAACTCTACTTTTAAGCATTCAATTTTAAACTACCGCATTTATTTTTCAATATCCCAACTGTGTGAGCATTCCTGCTTTTCTTTTTTTATAAACTATATATCTTTATCTACTTGATAGATCCAGGAGCTTGGATACCATCGTTTATAATTTTGATTGCCGTCTGATTGAATAGATGAACATACAAATTGTGAAAATAAATGTCCAGAAGGATAAGAAATTACTTTATTTTAGTACGTTCAACTAATGAACAAAGTGGTCTTTTTAAGGCGCCACAATTGTAATATTTGTAATTGTAAGCGGACCTCTTAACAGAGTATCGGTCGTTGCAAATTTGTAGGAAACATTTATACATAATATTAGATAAATGTTAACATTATTTCAATAATAATAATAATAAAACTAGAGGCATATATACACTCAGAGAGTGCAAACCTCCGCCGTCACGGGGTCCTTATGAGCCTTCCGAGGCGGATTTTTCACGACTGGGCGGCGTAGAGGGACGGGGGAGGGTTCTCCTCGACGGAAATTCCGAGAGGAAGACGCTCCCGGCACCCGATTTACAGCATAGCGACATCTATTGGCAGAGTAGGCTAACTTGAAATATTATTAGTATTTAGCTCGTTTTGCATCTTAATTCTGCACTCAGAGATGCCAAATTTAATCATTGTTCCTTTTGGCATTTCCAACAACTCCACAAAGTTTCATCCGAATCCGTTCGTACTTTTTGAGTTATCCTGCTGACAAACCAACAAACCAACAACCCAGTGAAAACAATACCTCCTTCGGCGGAGGTAACTAATTGACAAATTTTAAATTCAGTAAGCAGTACAAGATATCTAGATAAATGTATATATACTATTTATGTTATGATACAATCCATTAACAAATCAAGTCATAGTCAGGGAAAGCAACCTAAATAACTTGTTTATTTTCCTTCACCAGATTATATATTGCATTTGTTTATCACTATTTTTATAGGCTGTGAGAGGCTTTTTTTTCTTCTTCGTGAAATTATTTCTCATGCTAAGTAAACAACTATATTTTACATGCAACTGATTTCATCAACGTACATATCATCATAATTCCTCTCTCCCTTCAAGGACGGTATCAGAAGCTTTGCCCTAATTCCTTTGCCGAATGAAGTGAACCAGAGATGAGCAGCGCCCTATATTCTTTAATTGCTTTACTCCGTATTTCATCTTAGTTCATGTGGTTTAATTTCCATTGTTTATGCTAAATTATATATAAAGTTAAAATAAAGTTATTCACATTACAAACAATACTTTGGAATTATTATAATAGAAATATCTGTTTTATTTGCTGTACGATTTAAAAAAAGTATTAATATTTTATAAATAAGATAGATGTATTGCTTAAATATATGATGCACAATATAGATGAATAATTAATCGTTAAATTTTTAACATGAAAATGATATTATCTGAAAACGTATAAAAGCCGTGTGGATCTTTTCCATCTCATAGTGCATTTGCTTAAATTATAATGCAGAAAAGTATTGTGGACACTTATCTGACATCATTAGTTTAAAAGTTAATGGCTACCTACCTATCCTGCTTTGATTTTAGGCTCCTGAAAATATATTTTTTGCTTTTCATTAAAAGATGCAAGCTAAGCCATTCGTTATATTTAAATAATTTACTTGAAGTATCTATGTATTGTATACATGATCAAAAATGCAGTATATAAGTATATAATTTTGTTTAACATATAATTGATAGATAGCTAATTGACGAAATTATAGACGCTTAATAATTCTATTAAAATAAATGTAATAATAAAATAAAGGTCAGAACAATATAATATAACATTAAGGGAGTACGATAGCTTAGTGCGTTAAGGCGCGTTCAACTCTCAATGTTGGGGATTTCAGGTTCGAATACTCCCGAGAGGGGATAGTCATTTTTGGTCTACCTCAATGATAAGATCCTAGGCTCGATAGACTAATTTAAATGTTATAATGCTTATTTATATCCAGTCGGAGGCAATTCTATCGAACCATATAGGCACCAAAAAATAATATTATATATAATTTGTCACAGAGAAATTGGGAAATATAAAGTTGATACTATCTTACCCTATTATGCTAATCTGTCTCTGATACAATGGGCATTAAGCGACATTTATCGGCTAAGGTATCATTTATTGATATGTAGAAGAAGGCATATCGTTATGATATATTCTTAGGTTTAATATTAAAAAATAATATCGGTACTCTCTTATCACTAGTCCCCAAACATGAGGAACGATATATTAGTAAATAGAGTTGTAATTTTTTTTTTTTGTGTGCACGGAAGAATCCCCTACAAAATACTTATAAATAAAACCTATATTAATTATTTAAAACATACACGGCATTATATCACCTCATCTACAATTGTCCTCTTACACGACAGAAGATGAGACAACTCGAGGGAAATATCGGGGAACGAAGATTGTCTCTGAAGGATTATATTTTTAGAACATTTAAATGTTTATGCACTTTTAATGATATTTTTATTAATAAAGACAGTAGCTACTAAATAGGTCCCTATAACCGGCATATACTGGATTAGGTTCCGGTGAGGTGGGTCTATTCTAAGAGCTACACAAACAAACAAATACACGGCATTAAACAGTCTTAACTTCTAATAATATTCTTCACAACATAAACCACAATATATAAAAACTTACGAGAAACTATTATAAAACAACCAAATACGCTAATACATTTACAAACTAATAAATTCAAGACATCCCTTTAAAAATAAAACTTCACTTCTTAATTATTTATCCCTCAGGAAGAATGATTTGTCTACTTCTTAATATTGTATTTTTGTTCTCAAACACATTTAAATAAAGGATGAGAGAAAGAGGAGAAAAGGTTATACATGAACCATACACATGTAAAAGTTTTCTTCATCCGTTGGTTTTTCTTTGCTATTTTTTGTTAATATTATAAGTTTTCTTTGCGCTCTGGGAAGAAGGCAGGGAAGACAGTAAGACACGCATATATGTGATAAGACATTCACATACAGAGAGAGAGAGAGATCGTTGATTTTACTTTTTTTCTATTCTAATTCATTCAAATTCACATTCTTATCTTTAGCTGTGTATATCATTTTCCGCCCTCTGTGGTTGCTTTTCTGTATCCCATATATTTGTACTCAAATACTCAAACAATATGGGAGCTTAAAACTATATTTTTATATTTATTCGTAAACATATTCAAATAAAATGGTGCTGCGAATGCTTAAGAAAACATAATTTAATATTTACACCTATGGCCATCTGTATAAAAGGCTCGCCGATAGCGGACATCCTAATCCCCCCTCTCCATAAAAAATGAAATAATAATATAAACAGTCTGTGTATCGGGGTGTCTTTTTGGATTTCCTTTAGTAGGGGTATTAGCTTAAAGTTACTACTTGAAATATAAAACCTCCTACTATTAATTTTTTTAAGAATGAAATTCACCTCCCTCTGACAAAAATATATATTATTGAAGTTTGCCTCTCATAGTAAGCATTTTTGGCCTGTCTTACAATACTGAATGAAAAAATGATGTGGGTCTCCATGGAAGCCCTCACAATTCATGAGAAATAGCTCTGTTGAGCGCGTTTTGTAAAGCGTTTCTTTGTCTTATATTTTCTTGGGCATTCCAAGAAAATATTGGTCTATTTTAAATTTGCAGAAAGCAAATGTTAGTTGACTACAAGATTTTATATACTTCCGGCTCTTAGCATATACCTACCATTTTTTTATTCCCTTCTCATAATTCTATTCTCAAAACAACCCCTTGTAACCTGTATCCTATAAACCCCCCTTTCTGTGTCATAAAAATAAATAATTGTAAGCCCCCGGAAGTAGTAGTTCTGTGCAAGCTAACCACAAAATTATAGGGATTATTAAATATGTATTTGCGTTGATGTAGTAGGGAGTGTGATTACAGAGCGGATAAGTCACCACCACCTCCTTCTTCATTGCCACCCCTGGCAACCTCCTTGTACAACCTGCGTGTGTGATCATGACGAATATTCGCACATTTATATTTTTGCAAAAAAACGACAACAACAATTATTTGGTTTCCTTTCTTTTATTGATCGTAAGAGAGAAGGCAGATCTTTGCTGAAGTCAGCGAAATCTAATGTTGGACTTATGCTTTGCCTGTGTGGTGACGTCATTGATGTATTAAGAACATGCACCAGTGTTGATGGTAAGACTACCAATTTATTTCTGCCCCTTTTTAAAGGCAAAGCATGTGTCCAACAGGATGAAACCAACAATAACAGTACGTAGTATGTCTTGTAGTAGTTATATTTACGGTCAAATCTATGTTAGCGGTCAATTTTGCCTATTGCAGTCACTTAGTAGCATATTAAATTTCTCGTACAGAAGGAAAAATAATTTTTGTCAACTTCCTGTGACTAGCGACCGCCTATATATACGGCCACTTGTTGTGGTCACTATAGAGTGGTTTGACTCTACTTTATTCATTTAAGAGATCCCTTTACTTGACATCCATGACGCTTCCTGTGTATATTTTCCATCGATATAAGGAAAAACGTCTTGTTTAAAAAGAGGAAATACTGACATATTTTAAAAAACACGGTCAAAATATGGCATGGATAAGCAAGTATTTGAGTGGAATAACGGAGCTAATAATTGTTCAAATTATATTTTTCAATTAATGTATTTTGACCGAGTTTTTCGTATGCCACTTATTTCGCTTTTGTACCTTTCCTAGGACATTTTCCTGATCCTATTATTTCCTAGAGCGATTGCCAGATACGGTTTTTTTTACTATTGAGTTCTAATATTTTGTTTCTCCATAATATTTATCTATGCTATTATTATTACCAATTATACTCTCAAAGCTGTGATTGCCCCAACAAAAATATATACATTATGATTTGTACTACAAAAAAAAATGACCTCAATTCATTTATTTCTCGTTCTTTGTTTTTCAGTGAGTCCGACGTCTTTGATCACCCCTTCGGCACCTTTGTCGCATCGAGCAGTGATGCCTATCCCCAAAGCGAGTCCAAGGAATTGGTTTCCAAAGTTCAAAAGTTTGAAAACATTCTGCGGAGCCTCAAATACTATTATGAGTTGAGTGCATTGCTCATTATTCCCCAAGGGAACCTTGTTATGGCTTATTCCACCCCTTCAACATTCGATTTCCTCAAAGGTCCCGAGTTCAACTTAGTTGAACAGTTAGATAAGCATAAGGAAGATTATACCTTAAAATTGTGTATGTATATATATAATGATCTAAACCTGTCATTAGCGGTCACTCGTCCATAGCAGCCACCCAATTTTTACACGCAGAAGGTAATCTTAAAACTAAAATCTTCTCTGATTAGCGGTCATCTATCTCTAACGGTCTCTTTTTTGGACTGCCTTGAGTGCCCCCTATAGACAGGTTTGACTGTATGTAGAAGAACACTATTATTAGACCTCAGGGTATGAAAGTGTTGCCTCAAGCATTAAGAGAGCAAAAAATTAGATAATACTCGTATTTTGAAAATCTTCGATGGAGGGCTTTAAAAAATCAATCAATACTACTATTTCATTGATAAAAGGCTATATAATTTACATTGGTTCGCTTTATACTTATCTCAGGATGGGTAATGGAGATCCTTTAGTTGTTGGCCTCGTTCCTCGAAATCGATATATATATATATAATATATATCTGAGCTGCGACTACCGAATGTAAATCGGTATTCGATACTACCGACGGTAGATTTCAAATACCGAACCGACTATACGATATTTGGTAGAAAATACCGTACCGATTGACAGTCGGTACGGTATATTTGAAAGTATGACTTTAGTAACATTCACATAGAGACATTAAGATATAGAGAGCTTATTCCCTTCAATAGCAGCGAAACATCGTTCAACTGTTGCTTTACAACTACAACTTATAGTATTATAGAGCATATACATAAATAGACCTTCAATATAAGCTTATGCTATGCATTGAATACTAGAGTACCTGGAAGTGCATTTAATATCGTACAATAAGAGACAGTAAAAAAATCAATAGCCCTCCATTTACATATATAATTTATATAAGATTAGAATTTATTGAATTTCAAATAATCTCTAATAAATTATAAAAAATGATGTATTTAATTGTCCTTTGTTATAAACTATCCGATATGAAATGCATATGAAGAAGTCACAGAGAGATACAAAAATAAATTTCTCCTTTTCTTATCTACCCTACCGAATATCGATCGATACTGTAGATATGTGCTAAAATCTACCGAATACCGGTATCGATCGGTAGAATATATACCGAATACCGAACCGGCGATAGATTTTTCTACCGAATCTCAGCTCTGATTTATATATATATAAGGGATGCAAAAAGATAATCGACCAGATTTTAAACGATTAAAGTTTGTGTGTTGCAATTAATCGACAGGTCGCGCCCTCTGTCTGTATGTTAATGGAACCTTAATATCTTTATCAGTTTTTAAATCCCTTCTTGATTTCAATTTCTTGATAAGCTCACGTTTCGATGTGGAAAAATAGTCACAGACGTCATTGGAATAATATTTTATAATGAAAGTCGACAAATAAGAGAAAACTTCTGTTGAGAATTATAACCCCCAATGACGTTATTTTTTCCAAAGCTTTGATTTTCCATAAAAATAAAGATGCACTTATCTATCCACATTCCACAAGATAAACCGGTATCTTAATTGTGGCGCTGTTATTGATTAATCGATAAAAGTGGTCGACTAAATGAAACAACTAAAGATTAATCTATCAATCGATAATTTACATCCCTTATATATATATATATATACATATATATATGTATATATCAGGAAACGACCGGGACACTTTTTCGCCGGGACCCGGGCCGGGACTTTATATTTTCGTTTCTTCGTTATTCTCAAACTGACTACGTTTTTTTTAAAAAGAATTTACTTAAAAAAATTCTTGAAGAAAATGACGTTTTTTAGAAAATAATTTCCTAAAAAAATATTCTCGAAATAAAGTGGGGGCGTTTTTTAAAAAGAACTTTTAATTATTTTTTTTTTTTTTTTAAAAAAGTCCCGGCCCGGTCATTTTTAGACACCGGGACACTAAAAAAGTTTCCGGGACCCGGGCTGGGTACCCGGTCGGTTCCTGATTTATATATATATATATAGCCTCTCGATGTATATCCTGAAATAATAGCTGACCTGAAATTCGATGATAAATACAGGGCGAATATGTGAGGCTTCGCGGGTGCTCTAATAATGTATTTTTTATGTCTTATTCTTCATAATTTTCTCTTTGAACTCTCTTATTTGTGTGTGTGTGTTTTCCCTTTGTATGTTTATGTGTATTGTTATACTCTTTGAGAAAATAATGACGATGATTATAATAGTTTATTATGGCTTAAGCATCATCTTCTTGTCAATACGCCTTTTTTTTTTCCTCACTAGGGAAAAAACAAAAGAAAATGGCTTCTTCGTGATGAATAATATGTAGTATGTAGAAGTTACAAGTCTCTAAGGAGAAGATGTGAGAGGGGAATTTCATCTTTAGGCTGACATTTCTCCTTAAGGAATCCTATTTTATTCATTTTCAAAGTTCAGAGTAAAAATAAATAATGAAATTCGGTTGAAGCGCTGGCGATACTAAAGTTTGGGGATCCCATTATTTTTATGAAGGGTTGCGTTGTGGATATTATTCATTTTGCCATAGTAACAAATATCTCAATGTTCCCAGATAGAAAGAAAGAATAGATAAGGGGCAATGGTTGTGTTGGAGGTCTTTTTTAATGGTGATCTGAGAAATTTAGGGCCTGAAGGGAACTGTGAGGGCTTTTTCAGCGAAAGGAGTAAGACCCACAGTCCCAGGGGCTCCAGGGGCGAAGGTCTACCATAATAAGGAATCCAGCGCTCCACGACCAACTTTACCAGATAAAACAAACGGGATCTATTCTTTGTCAATAAAAAAACGTAGAAATATGGGTGCTTGACGAATATCAGCAACGCAACCTTTCAAAATACGAATAGAATCCTTCTTCTTAAGGATTACCGAAGCGTGCGCTTCGCTACTCTCAATGTTGAGGGTTGAGGCTCGACTGCCCAGAGGGGAAGATCAGCCTGATTTAAAAGTGTATCCTGTGGTCGATGGCTAATATTAATGCTATAATTATTATTCATAGCGATACTACAATTCCATTGAATCAAATAGAAGAAGAAAAAACTGCGAAATCACATTTAAATGATTATTTTCAAAACAATCTGTTTCAAATTCTTACTTTGAATTAGTAACATTCTGCAAATAAATATGAGAATAATTATCCCATAAATGCATAATTTCTTGTTTATATCCTAGTCCTTGAACAACCAAAATTGCTTGTGCCTTAAATGACTTGAGTAAAATTGTTGGTCAATAAAGAATTGATGCACATTTTTTTCATTGGAGCTCTCAGGAGCATCTCTTTGTGTTTGTGCATCTCCTAAATGAAACAAACCTCAACAAACTCTGCCATACATGTGCTGCATCATATTCTCTTTAACAACTTTTAATTATTCTTTCATTATTGAAAATGACTTTCAATAAAAAGTGTGAGTTCTTTGAAGCAACTAACTTACATTTTTATGGTACATTACTATTTATAGCGCCGATAATATTGACTACGTTTTAATATCGAATGGCGGCATTCATTCTCTGTAAGAGTGCACGTAATAAGTATTAGCGCCATGTTTTCATACTGGTATACAATATTGGAGAGTTCCACAAAAGAAGTAAATTGAAAGGATTGTTGATGTTTCAAATCCCAATTGAGTTATTTTATACATTGACAAATAAGTAGTTTATAAATTATATTGGCATTCATGAGAACGTCTTATTACAGTTAATATTCCTTATATATCCCCCCTTTCATTGTTCAAAATATATCAGTAAAAATACTAGATGAAGGATCATAATTTAAAGCATAAATGAGTAATTTTTGTAACATTATATTTTCAGGAGTTTATTTTAGTTTTAGTAATCCTTGATTTCCTTTCTTTTAGGAGGTCCTGGGTCAGATGGTTATCATCAAGCTTCCAAACTCCCTGGCGATTTGTGAGGATCCTCCAAGCAAGGACTCCTTAGTGGAGATGGACCGTCTCCTTCTGTTGATCCTTGGAGCCGCCGTCCAATGCTCTCAGAAGGAGTGCGTCATACAGTGTATTAAAAACCTCCCCCTGGCCGTCCAGGAGGCCATCGTCATCAAGATCAAGGAAGTAACGGATAACCCCTCCAACGTCTGGACCTCTGAGCTCAACGACCCGGCTTCCCTGGAGCCAAATCAGCGGGACTTCATGTACACTCTCCTGGTTTCTCACGTCAAGAAGCTCGTCAAGGAGAGGGATGAATTTGCTCGACAAATGGTGGAGCTCTCCGTTGTGGCGAAGGCCAAAAAACTACGGTCCGACTCCGGATCGGAACAGGGACGCTTCGAGGATGATCCCGAGGGCGGAAGCAGCACATGTAGCAGCGGAAGTGGCAAAAACCGGGCTATGACCAGTGAAATGACGCATAAAGCTATTGAAATTTCCGAGTACAAGGCCAAAATACGGAAACTCAATCAAGAGCTGTAAGTAGGAAAGAAAATGGAGTAGGTTTTAATGTTAAGATGCTTATTCATATCAGTACGCATACTGCACTTTCGTCAAATCCAATAGGCCAAAGAACTGGAGGAAATATTTAGAAAAATAAGTATTAAGCGTAGCCGACCAAATAGGTTTCGTGACACTTTATTTACACCCTTTATTGCTATATCGGTTATAAGTCCATCCTCAATCTATGAACCATTTGGGCAGATGACGTGTATTACAATTTTATATTGGAGAATTAAGTGACAGCTTAGAAAATGAAGAACTGGTTTTGATGACGAGATGTTTTTACCTTTATTATGACATCTGTTCTCTAATAAATTGATTAATTTTCATTGCACTTTTTTCCAATCGTGCTCACAGAAGTTGCCCAGAATTAATGTGCATATTTATTTAGAGCCCAACCAAAAATGTGATTTCCGGAAAACAATTGGAGGAACTTGAATTGTTATCCGATTTTCTTCAAATTTGAAATAGTCATCTTTTAACCTTATTTGAATGTACCCCAAACGAAATTTAGCTGACTAAATTTTAAGTCATGTTTTTGGTATGTTCCCATTTTGGGAACGTTGGCGCTTCTAGTACTACAATTTTATACATTTTAATATTGTTCTTTATTTCCTTTATATATATATATTTTCAACATTTTTCATCTACAATGGAACTTTTAATTGTTGTAATAAATAGGCACTACATGCCTTGTGCCCGAATAGTTAACCCTTTAAACGTGGCTCCGTGAATTGTTATCCGATTTTTCTTCAATTTTGAAAGTCATCTTTTAACCTTATTTGAATGTACCCCAAACGAAATTTAGCTGACTAAATTCTAAGTCATGTTTTTGGTATGTTCCCATTTTGGGAACGTTGGCGCTTCTAGTACTACAATTTTGTACATTTTAATATTGTTCTTTATTTCCTTTATATATATTTTTTCAACATTTTCATCTACATGGAACTTTTAATTGTTGTAATAAATAGGCCTACATGCCTTGTGCAATGTTTTAACACACTTTTTACATTGAATTATATTTTTTTTTCTGATATAAGACACACCTTTCTTGAGTACATGATTTCAAAAAAAAAATTATTTCTGTCAAGTCTTATAACTCTGGTGGACTTAGAAGTATGTCCTCCAAGAGGCACTCGATCACTTTGACGTTGTATCAGAGTCAATATCCCTCCTAACTTGCGATGGTTCATTTTATCGTTTTGGTTGGCCAACGAATAACCCTTCAATACCTCCCCACAACCGACAAATTGAGTGGAGGAATAGAAGATTCCACCACCGTTTTTGAGCATGTATAACTAGTCGCAAATATTTACCCCACCCATTTCAGAAATATACACTCTAATTGTCTTCCTGTTTTGTGTTGT
>CP045897.1:3143847-3163434 GCA_013387185.1 Caligus rogercresseyi | reverse complement strand
AAGGTAATGACAAATTAGCCAAAGAATTAACAAAATATACCCAAAAATATTTAACAAGAGTAAAATATTCTAATTTATTACTGTCATTTCTTATGTTATATTCAACGTTGATTTGTTAGAACCATTAGTTTTGCAGTGCGTTAGTTAACCATGATCCTACTAAATAGGGTAAATCTAGCTTTTATATAATATACCCTCATTATAGAAAACAAAGTTTTTAACTTCTCCTTAGAAAAAATGATTTAAGTGACCATACTTTCACTATTTTTTTCCCCGCCTAAACATATCTCTAGCCCCCCTTAATAGTTTTGAAGTCCATGGTAAGAATCCCCCCGTCCTGTGCACATACGTTTAATATATATGTATATATTCGTGCACAAAAATCCTTAGTCGTTTTCTATGTATATAAGGGTTAATATAATAGTAATTGAGCAGTAATAATTATTTAAAATACATTGATAGACACTCCCTGGGCAGTTTAAAGATCTCCAAAAGTAGACAATTATTTTATGAAGTATCAAATTATGATTATTATTGACATACAGTGCAGGATGGGCAAATTTTTTGACTTTGCGGGCCTATATGTCAGCGGGGCGGCTATCTATTGTTGGCCAGGTATTGTATGGACAGGGCGTAATGCACAATTTGTGAAGCATTATTATATTATTTACTGGACAAGCTCGGCGCCCGGATTAAATTGTCTAACGGGCGTTAGTTTGCCCATGTCTGTACTAGAGGATAGCTACCCGGCATTGCATAGAATGTTGAAGAATACCCACTTTGACCTATTATTCCTTGGCACCTTGATTTGATTATATAGAAAGTTGTTGAAAAAGGTTATAATATTTACTTTTAATGAGTGATTATTATTCTGTAGGTCGAGAAAATTGGAGAAAGACAACATCAAGCATGAGGCGGACTATGACTACATCAATCGCGTCAACGAGTCCCTCTCTAAGGAAGTGGAGAGAAACAAGGGCGGTATTGAGCTTCGTGACGTCACAATTGAAGAGCTCAACTCTAAATTCTCAAACCTAGAGCGGGAGAACGAAAAGCTCCGATGTGAGCTCCGAGAGCTCTCCGAAAAGTCAACTAAGCTCAAGGAAATTGAGGAGGAGACCCGAAATCTCAATCAAAAGGCCGTCGTAGCCACAAAACCTGCATTACGCTCAGGGAGAAGCTTGTCGAGGAAAAAGTCAAGACGGAGGGCCTGGCTCAAGAGATTGACTTTATCAACGATTCTCTTATTCAGCGATTCGGCTTCGACAAAGAGGCCATCAAGTCGAAGGAGACCATTGAATTGGTGTTTCCAACGAGTAAGAAAATGGCTAGAAAAATGTTGATTACCTAATTTTTGTTGGAATTTGGATATTTGAAGTTCATGTCTCTTAATTATTATCTTAGTTTTATGTAAGTTCAAGATCAGAAAATAGTAAAGGTATTTCGAGCATAACCATTTCTTACATATTTTTACCGTAATGACCATAATAATAACTATTCGATTGATTTATCAAAAAAATATCGAGCAACTGATAACTAATAGTGCAAATTATCTAGTCATTGAATAAAGGTTTTGTAGTCTTATTTGAGGGCTAGATTCAATCATCAAAATATGTTAATTATTATCTTTGCCTATTGCTTGATATTTTGATTTTCTTGCAATATATCAAGATATATTTACAGCGATTGGTTTTAATTTTAAGTCTATAATGCTGTTATTTTGTTGCAAAAAAGTAAAGAAACTAATATGCCGTTGATAGGGAGAAATATAGTAACAAAATGTAGCGTGAGCCGATACCTGGCTCTGCTTTGTCCACACAATTCTGAAAAAAAATTGTACTATCCTTCTGTTATCCCAACATGTTTTAGCAACAAACGTAACCACACTGAATATTCTGAGGTTCTTTCTACGCATTAACTAATCAATTTTCATATTACTCAATCTTAAAATGAGTATTTAGCACTCATTATATAATATACGGTTTGGCAATAACTAAAGACGGGTTTTTAATTCAATAAATATATTTTTTTAAGCATAATTTCATATAATTATACAAAAGCATAGGCAGATATTGTGTACATCTGACTTTATGCACCATCATTGAATACTAACCAATACTTTTTCCTCTCTAGGCGTGTTGAGAATCTCGAGGGATCCTTGAACAATCTTCTTGAAAAATAGGAACAAGAAGATATCCTTCTTGGAAAAACAAGTGAAAGAGCTTTCAGAAGTGAAGAACACGCTTCAAAATGAAATGGAACTCCAAAACATCAAGGTGAGAGTGATTTTTTTTCTTCTCTAATTCCATATTCATCATACTTCAAGACCATCCTACTATCTTAGAGGTGCTATTTTTTTTTTTTTGAGAAGAAAGGACTCTTTAACGGCGCATTCGTTATAAAGTATAATATTGAGTTGACTTATACATTTACGAAGACAAAAGAAACATATTTAAACTCTAAATTAGCTTTTGTATCTATTATATACAGGTTAACCTAAGAATTTCTAATGTAATCCAGTGGATTTTTTTTTAAAGTCAAATTATTTTTAGATACCTAAAATAACTCCTTAAATGAATAGCCTTTGTATTGCTCATTGATACATAATTCCAGATTACTATTATGATTTAGTAAGTAGCTTTTAAGTAATGCATAATTCAGCCCAGTATTTGGCGCGCTTTTTCTATATGGAGTCAATTTCAAATATCTTGTTATGTGATCCAACTTAATGGCATATATCTCCCGGTTGATGGCGGAGATGCTAAGTCAGCCATCGAGAAGCAATTAAATGTTGCCCTTAAGGAAAAAGAATCCGCTGAAGCCGAAATCCTGACCTGAAGGTCTCCATATCCCAGTTGGAGAGCAAGGTATTATTATATACAAATAGTTCCGTATTTCAGTTTACAATAATACTATTCTTGTGTTTTCTCTTACCCATCAGATTTGTCTCTTCCAAACTGAAAAGTTCATATTAATCACGAACTAGTCAGCTCACAGAGGACAGAGCCAGTCTCCAAGTCGAGAACACGACTCTCAACTCCCAGTCAGCCATGCTCCTCAATCAGATCAATCAGCTTCAATCTGCAACATCAAGTTGGACTATGATAGAGAAAAGGTTTTTATAAATATATATATATATATTATATATTGCTTGCTTCGAATTATTATGAATACTTCTCTCTCTTTTTGTTGTTTCTTTTTTAGTGGGAGAAGCTCAAGAATGAGTTGAATCATGATAAGGAGGCCCTCATCTTGGATCAAGAGCGCCTTCAGAGCTTCACGACAATCTCCAGTTGGACTACGAAAAGCTATGCGAGGAGAAGAAGAGTCAGCGTGAAGTGGAAAAAAATGCGCAAGCAGATTCTACATATCAGGCAAGAGCTTTTAGACTAATCATCGAAAAGTTAGAGTGATATAATTGTTGTCTAGATTTTAGTAAGGGTTTTTTATTTATTTCTGGGTTCCTATTGTGTTAAACTCAAAAAAAATTTGACCAAGGGAAATATAAATTACCAATTAAACTACATAGCAAAATTTTATGTGCTTAACTTTTCCCATGAGTCTGATTAAACAGCCAGGAAATTAAGAGCGGATATCAAGAAATGAAACGAAAGACTTTTTACCATGTATTATAAATTTTTAATTTTACGCTTTCATTCAATAAATACAGTCAAATTTATTATATTTTTGATTTTAATTTATTTGATTAATGTATTGATATTTGTGACTATAAAGATATCATTATAATTTTTTTTTATGCGAGGTTTGTGGAGCTTTTTATATTATTTTTCCTTTCTTCAAAATTTACTGCATTGGCCATACTTTCCTTCTGGCTCTGTATATGTGATTGACAACTCCAATTTAGATATTAATGTTCAACACACTCATATATTAATTCCTATATTGTCCTCCCACAGAATGTCACTGCAAACTTGGACGAAGACCAAAATGCCCTACTCAAGGCCAAGAAAGCCATTGATATGGATCGGGAGAGCCTTCGCTCAGATGCCCGCACCCTGAGCAATCTCCGATCCGAGCACGCTCGTCTCAAGGAGGACTTTAGGTCCCTCTTCACATCCAACGAAAAAATAAAGCAGGAGTTCTGCGGTCTCCAGACTGAGTACAAGAGCTTGAAGACTCTACACAACAACTCATGATTGATCACACTGCTATCCGCGGGAGAACGAACTGATCAACGACAAGAGCATCACGCTCGTGATTGACAACGATAAACTCACTAATAAGTGTGAGGTTCTCACTAAATTGAACGACTCCCTCGAGGACGATCGAAAGGGTCTCATGTCTCAAGTAAGATTTCGAGTGAAAAGATCCCTTTGTACATACAACGCTACACTTTAGAAAGCGGATGGGGTAGCGTACATGTTTTTATACTTTGAACAAGCAGAGGAAATTTCTTTGAACATGAGAACTCCTTAATATATTTTTAGTTAAATTATTATTTAAAAATCAAAATAATATATATCTAATAATGAAAATTATTTGTCGTCCATAAGAGATAGTAGTATTTTTTTAAAAGTGGTATCGTTTTTAATAATGCTTCATATATGTTTTCTTTTTAAGTCCATGAAAGTAATAATCACTTTTCTTCACACATAATCTATATACGCGTCGGAAACACAAATGGACTCATGACAGACACGTTCCAGAGGGGAGGGTCAACTAAATGGTTTTTCTCGTTACTTCCAGGTGGAAACCTTGCTTTCCCAGTACCACAATTTACTGACTCAGGCCCTATCTGACAAGGAACACTACCACGAAGGTGAAAAGTTCTACACGGATCGGCTGCATAATCTTGCAAGGCAGAAGGAGAAATTAGAGGAAAAGATATTCGAACAATATAAAAGAATGGAGAGCTATCAACCTAAGAAGTGAGTAAAAGGGAAAATGAGGATTAAAAGGTCATTGTATGATTATAAATTAATGACTATAATGTACATCTATTGAAGGATGATGCATTTAAGTTAACTGTACAATTTTAAATGTGTTATTTATGAAGAAAAAAAATGTCGTTCGGATTTGGAGGCTAAATTACACACCTATTGAATCTTATTTTATACTAACTCTCATTAGGTGTATACGCTCGAAAGTTCAATCGATGTATATGTTCAGTAGAAATCACTTAGTCACATTATATCAGGCACAACAATATTATTCCTTCGGAAAACCATTTAATGGATCACGTAGATCAATGAAAAAATGTTCTAAATATAATTCTTGAGTTATTGAATAACATATGTACACTGCAGTATTTAAAATATACTTTTATTTTCCTGAACTCAATTTGCTAAAGAATCATATAAATTAAATTTGTACGGTAGTTTGTATGCCTGATATTCTCTATTAATAATATCCTTAGGAATATCTTGTGTAAAAAATATCAATTCTAGAAATCTAGTAAATGTTAGTTAATTGCTTTTTATATTTATTACAGCTGGGAATTTTAAAAAATATATATTTATTAGCAAACTATGTGCAATAGATATAATCCATAGAGATATAAAGACTAGAGGGCTTATTGAATTCTTCAGAGGAATACGTTTTGTGCCTAATATAAACAAATCTTTCTATCTCTATGATCAGCGTACGATGATGTAGTACAAATTACTTTGTTTATATTGGACACACAGAATACAACTGAATGATGTTTCTCTGCTATTGAAGGGAATAAGCTCTCTATATCTTGTCTCTAATATGTAACCACATTTTGTTACAAAACCGGTTTAGCGATGGATTGTAAGATTTATAAAAAGTCATCTCCATACAGCAGGGACATGTTTTTTCCTTGAGAAATCTAGGTTTTGAAGAATTGAACTTTGCACTCATTTTTAATCTTCCGATATCTATTTATACATAAAGCACATAATCGGTAATGTATTTTGAACTTTTATCCAGATTAAAAACGATTGGTAAGGCCACAAAAATCTACTTCTAGTTATACCGAATATCAAAGGATATTCCCTGCATTATTATGTAATTTACATATACAAAAAATACTTTTTTGAAGTATTAAAATGATTTAGCTTTACGGTCCTTTTGGATTCAATTGGGAAATTTTAAATACTACCTTATGAATCGATTTCTATAAGCTATTATAATCATTCATATATAATACTTCATCTTCGTTAAACGTGTGTTTTATACGATTTCTGCTATGAATAGGAATGTTTGTAAGTATTTGCTTTTACGCCAACTGCTTGAAATCATAGGTATTATTTGCTTATTCGAGTTTTCACTAAAGCCAGCTAAATAAAACCAGTTATTTTTATCAATATCAACCCAAAAATCATGCACTTTTATAGTTTTAATTGAAATAAAAATATTGCTTTTCATTCTCTTTTGGGATCATATAAGAGGGGTTTCATGATATTATCTGATTATTGTTAAATGTGTTTTATATGATTTCTGCTATGAACAGGAAATGTTTGTAAGTACTTTGTTTTACACATACTTGCTTGGCATCTTAAGCATTTATTGTTCATTCAAGTTTTTGCTAGACTCCTAGAGCTTTCACTTGTTTATGAACAAAAAAAACCGGCGGTTTTATAAGTTTTTGCTCTGCATTTGATATATATTTTTATTTGCCTTTTATATTTTTATTTATGTATACATATTTCAGCACAATTTCGTCTTAAATATCACCGTGTGTTTGCAGTCTGATTATTATTTCCCCCTATTTATCATATTGAGCTTTAAGTTTGTTTGGATATATTTTATATATTCAGGTCTATCTTATGATCAGGGCTGTTGGAATTTGGCACAAAAACAATGCCCTATATGCCCAGAAATATGCTGAAAAAAATGACTAAATATGCGAAAAAACATGCAAAAAAGTTAAATGAGTAATAAAAAAAAGCCTTAATATGAGGAAAGATAATGTATTTTCTAAATAAATAAACATTATGTCTTGTAATCATTGTTCCATTGAAGAATGAGCATATCTTTTACATGCCTCTCTGTCAGATTGGTTCGCTAGTGAGACAAAGAAACTTTAGTTTGGAGTGAGGCAATCGGGCGGGAATTCATTATTCTTCTGTTTTGTAGCCACGTGTAAACACTCTTCCTCTTCTCATGGCGCCATTGTGGGGAAGTTTAGACCATAAATACTGAATATATATACATATATATATATATATCCTCAAAATTTGTTCAAAATATGCGATAAATATGTAGAAAAGGCCAAATATGCGTTATATGCGTTAAAAGGTTGTTTATGCCAGAAAGTGTATTTACCAGATTCCTACAGCCCTGCTTATGATGAAAGCTATTTTTATGGGTATTTCTTCCTTGGGTATACTTGGGACTCATAGTTTAGTTTTTGCCCCTGGAGTGAGTTCGAAGGTGGGATACTTGCATATTTTCAGTTTATAGTAATGTTAAAATATAATTTAAATATATTTATGCCCCTTAACATAGTTCTCCAATCTTTGTTGAATTGATATCCATTTTTTAAGTAGCTTTGGTGTTGTTGCCATCAAAAGCGTCAACTTGATATAAATTTTATGAAATCAGACCTTGCCAAGTGATGAAAAAAAAAGATTTAAGAACACCTGGTGATTTTGAAGAGGCTTAGTGTAACTGGAAAGCCAAAAAGCTCTAGAAGTGGTACTTAATCGGTTCACTACTTATGTGAACATGCATTGAGATGTTTAAAATTTTGCTTGTAAACTTCGAAAAACTCAATGAGTAACCATTATTAGCATTTTATTTACTGAGAATCCCTTGCAATCTACCAATAGATTGCTATCGCCCGGATGAGCACTTCTCCCTATAATGATATCGACTAGTATATCTGATATTGATCGATGGATCGAATACTGCATCTTCCCCAAAATAACATGTTAATTGATCTATATTTTATTCTCGTTCATTTGGCTTAACAGATAACCATAAAGTTTTTAGTTTTCGAAGGCTTTTCCTATTCTATAATTTCTTAACGCTTGTTATTTTTATTTCAAGGAGCGGTTTTCGGGAGTCAAATAGTTCAGAAAATGAGGAAGGCCAGTTCGCATCTTGCTAAGCAAGTCTCGACCCCCTCTGAATGCCTCCAACTTATCGGGCAACGTGAGTTCCTCCGCTACGTCCTCAGCGGCTTCCATCGTGAACGTGAGGCCTCGAGCATCCTCCCATCGACACTCCTCCCGTACAATCCTGGAGGACGGCCTGGACAGCTCCTCTCTGGGCTCGGGGGGAAACGATAGCCTGGACTCGGGGGCACACTCACCCAACACAACCTCTCAGAACAACAACGCCCCAGAGGCACGTCGAAAACTTGACCCACTCGACGTGAGACAGCGAGTCTATTAACAGCATGATCTCTTCCATGGACATAGTCATAATAAATGGAGCTCAGGGTAAGAAGGAACTTCAGGTAATTCAAGACAGAATAGTAACGCAGGCCGGAACACCAGAGATCAGCAACCAATGTTACTATATCCAGGTTTAACTATAATTTATTCGGCCAGTGAAATGATATTATTGATTAGAAAGTGCAGTCACGTAATATTTAGGGAATAATAATGAATGAAATCTGCGCTATAAAAATTAGAATAATTAAGCGACTAATAACGATAAAGTATATTAAAGCTTCCCAAGACACATGTATAGGCAACAATTATACTGACATTCCAAAATTTACCTAAAATTCATGATTTATACCTTGACACTTTGTTTTGAGTTTGCTCCAAATTAGTCATTAATAAAAATTAGTCCCTGACGAATTCCCAATCGATATATCTTATCAGTGTTCAACGCGAATTTCATTTTTACCTTTCTGTATTCATTGAATGCACTTTTTTATAGGTACTTGTTTTGCAGGTAG
This sequence comes from Caligus rogercresseyi, assembly GCA_013387185.1. Classification (NCBI taxonomy): domain Eukaryota; kingdom Metazoa; phylum Arthropoda; class Copepoda; order Siphonostomatoida; family Caligidae; genus Caligus; species Caligus rogercresseyi. Next base: position 3,154,595 of record CP045897.1, on the reverse strand, counting down.
TCACTTTGCCAGCAACTCTCTTATATTTTAATTGAAAGTTAAGTTTCCTTCTTTCCTTATTATTGGTGAAAATTTATTTTTTATTATTAACGCCACTTTTGATGAAAATAAATATATATTTTTTATGCCTTCCAAGGCAGCCCTTGTATATTTTTTTAATTTACCAATATGTATTTGTTTATGCCATAGAGCTTATTGGATTATTCATATAAATACGTCATATTGTGCCAATAAAACAAATCTTTCTATTTCTTTGATCCGCTAACGATGGCGTAGTTTTTTATTGGACAAAGACGACAGCTGAAGGACGATGTTTCTCTGCTATCTATATCTTTTATCTCTATGGTTTGGGCACATTTCTTTAAAATATACCTAATAAAATGCTTCACATTAAGCTTGAATATCTTTCTGAACAAGATGATTGTTAATCTAAATTGGACGTTATAATTTTGTTTTATTCGCAATTATCATAAAATTTCAGTAATAAACGTAATTCTAAGTTATTTAGTTGAATGAAACAGATTTCAATTTATTAAATGTATATATTAAACGAATTGTTTTTGGCTTTTTTCATTTTATTTTGGTCTGTGAATGACGATTAATTAGATGTTTTCCGTAGATGTAACATAATTATTAGATTAAACTCAATATCTCAATTCCGTAGGACCAAAATTATTATTCAGATGACACGCGGGACTTGGGTTCGGATAGGGCTATACAATAGTCAGACTTCGCAAGGAGGAGGAGGGACATCGGTTTGCCGAATGTGACCTTGGAGAACATTTCTAACAGATCAAAATAATCGATACTTTAATAATGATCGCTCATCTTCATCGGACCGGTCGTCTACTCCAAGGTTAGCTTCGTGAAATCCGATAACTCCAGCCCACTCCCTCAAACTGTAGTCAAGAAATGGGTAAGGCACCATTATTCTTATAGATTACTTTGATGCTTCTCTTCAAAGAAGACAATTCTATTAATAAAACTTTTAAATTTTACTTTTCTTAATTGAATGGCTTATATGTATATAGACATACGAACGTTAATTTCCGTAACGGACTATCATGCCCCCCAGAACAATCACCTCCCGGACATTTACCCCCCGTTACTAATATTTATATCTCTTCAAGTCCACTTATGAAGTTAACTATTTGCATTAGTGTTTAAAACCTATGGTCCTAATATCGGTCATATAAATCATATGACCGATATTAGGAACATAGGTTTTAAACACTAAAAAATTGTCATAAGGAAAACATAGTTAACTTCATAAGTGAACTTAAAGTTATGTTGACTTATGTTGAATGCTGTAAATTGATAATTACTGATGGAAAGAATGTTGAAGAAAAAGTTTCAATGTCTAAGATGTTATCTTTTATTTGCCAGCTTGGTTCGATGGACCTTGGGCATTATAATTAGTCCACCAAACCTATGATATTTTCAATGAAGTAGATAAATATGTATCTTCCCCTCTCGGGAGTCCATCTTGCACCTTGAACATTGAGCTAACGCCAGGGACGACGTGCAGTGAGACACTATGTTAGATGAGACACTGCTTTCAATCATTCAATTTACAGTATCAGGACTAAATCCGAGATGCATCACGCACGTCCCTACCTAACGCACTCCTTTTTAAAGGATATATTTCCTTAAAATCCATAAAATAATCGTCACTTATTTGTTTTTCTTATTGACATTTTATTTATTTTTAAGTGCCCCTCCCATCAAGCCACGAAAGGCCGGCGGTGTGCCTCCTAAGCGTCCACCCAAGTCTGGAGACATCAGCAAGCGCGTCAAGTCCGAAAACAACATGATGAATGTACACGATTACAATAACCATGTTCACCAGCATAGTCACCACACGCAGGCTGACAACGACAGCGATTCCAACAAGTCCAAGATCCTCGCAAAGAAAAATGAAGAGTGGTATGAGTATGGATGCGTTTGAAAGACTTATTGATAGGTCAATTTAGATATAGCAAATTCTAGGGATCAATGAATATATTATGATGGATCAATGGGAATGCCTTTAAAATGCCAAGACTTTTCACAAAATTTGCTATGTATAAAAACAATATCATCCTACTTAATAGAAGCCATTAACTATCATCTTAATTTCACCATTTATTAAAAAATGATGATCTCTCAACCTAACAAGCTCTCTGACTAAAGTTTTTGGACCAATCGAATCTATGATATCCAAAACATCTTGATATCTTCCAACTAACTCCCATTGCGTTTGGTCTCTGATTCTATAACGATATATTATATATATATATATATATATATATACAGTTATTGGAAGGCGCTTCAATTGACTCCATATATATATTTATTGATCACAAAAGTTCATTTTTATAATAAAAAATATAATCCTATAACTCTTTCTGACCTGGCTTCAAATTTATCCTTTTTGATATCCCTGTTATTCCTTCGCTTATATGATATATCTTTCAAAGTCCTCCATACCCTAAAAAAACTCTTACTCTCATCATCCATTTTGTGTCTCTAGTTATTAAAGAAAAAGTTTAATCCCGACTCCTCATAGTTACTGCTGTAATCCAAAGATACATTTCCCTTACATATAACATATTTGTATTATTGTGCCCCCTGCTCCACACATCATCATCATCATCATAATGGTCTCCTCCTATATATATATTTGTATATACGCTCTGTGACACTCAAAGCAGCAAGGTTTGAATTTTACGAATTTTATTTTTTATAAAATAAGTCAAATATTGTGTGTCGAATTTATGTGTCCTGGCGTTTTTAACCAGCAGTTGAAGGAGAAATATTATATTCCTTTTTCTCCATTTAATGGCTCCTCCAGATTTTTCTATTTCTCGGATCTATTCAATGCATCTCCTCTTTTATTATGCATACATCCTTATAAAAAATTATTATCAATTTAAGTTACATTACAAGAAAAAAAAAATATTGCATACTAGTTCTTCTTTTAATTTTGTCCTCTCCCTTTCATTTAATCCATTATTATTTTAAAAGGCATTTTTTAAGTTGGCTGTGAAGATATACAAAATCTTTTTAGATGTTTGAAAATAAGAATACATTGCAGTTATTCATTATATATTATTATTATTACTATCTATTGTATTGTGTATTCCTTGCATATATATTATTTCTCATAAAAGTTCAAATAAAGGACCCTACCAAATAATAACTTCTGTGTTCATTTGCCTTTAGGTTGCTTGAGTTAATATATGGGTGGGGGAGTTATTCATGAGCGGAGATCGTAGGTACTGGTCCTACCTAGATCAGTTGCCCTCAACCCTCGGATCCTGGATCAATCAGTATAAAGCTGCAATGCATTAAATGAGTTATTTCTCGGGGGGTTTAGTATCTGAGGGTGTGGCAACAATAACGGAGGACTATTACCTAAGAGCAAGTAGCTTTATAATAAATAATAATTGATATTTACAAAAAAAGTTGTATATTTTTATCAGTTGGATTACTTTTTTTCTTGTGCAGCCGCCGCCAATTTAGCCGTTTCCCGCATTGTGCAGCCACAATCCTTAATCATGGGGTAGTGCGTTTTCTCATCTTCTTCACAAATTCTGCAGGCTGAGTTGTGATTTTCCCATCATAAATTGATGTTTTTTAAGTTAATATGACAACTGTAACGATTATGGATACTTGATGGCTTTAATATTGTAGATTTTCTTCAGATATAAAGCTTTTTATTTATATTTTTATAATTTATTAATACTTTATTTATTTCTTTGTGTTGTCTAATATTATATCAGCACATTTCCCCAAAAAAAACATGTCAGTAGAAGATTCAGGGCTCGAATATTTGTTTGGGCAATTTAAGTCACGTCCTTTGTAGCAGGATAAATTTTATCCTTTAGTGTTACTTTACTTGTCTCCCTTTTTCTTTTTAATATTCTTGCTTTTCTAAAAGATTTTCACGATCCACATATCAGGTGAAAAGAGAATAATAACCTCCAGCATGGTATAATATCTTAAATTTGTGTTTTTACAATGAATTATAAATTTTGTGTGGACAAATACCTCTTTTCTGGTTAAGGATTCGGACAATTGTCTTGAGGCACCTCTATTTCATTGTAGCAAACTTTCCTTGTGGCGTCAGGAGAGAGAGCGTGTCAGCTCTCTGGTATCCCCAGAAAGAGAGGGCAGCCATTTTGCATATAACCCCTTCTCCCCCTGTACTTCATGTTCAGCCTTGAAGTCTAATTGATTCTGCTCATGTTATGTTGATTTCGGTACTTGAAAAATATCTTCCTACACGGAACATTCCAAAATGCCTCAGCATACAACTCCTTTGAAACAAGATACATGACATAAATCATTACATCATGACGATTGACTTATTCAGGAGCCTTCAGTGAGGAAATGATTCTAAGGAATTGAAGGCTCCCCCAATACAGATTTATGGCAGGACGCTCAGTTCTTGCGTCATCAAATTCAAGGATGTCTTCTTTTTATTATGTACAAGGCCGAAAGAAAGGTGTACGCCTCGCCCTACGTGTCTGCATTCAATTCTGCTTTTCACGTAATATTGCGGACTTTCGTTTCAGAATTTAAATTAAAAATATTATATATTATTGCAATATTAGATAGGACCTCGGAGATATACAACATGGTTCAGCAGTTTGAATGCTATTCAAAGGCCCTCCAGCGTTTGAACGGATCCCCACATGTGACCATTGTTAAAAAGATTCTCCCTCGTCTGCGAATTCAGAAGGTAAATATGTCAATCCAATGCAAGCTTCCCCGAGCTTAAGAAGTAGATCACGATATATATATGATATTTTTGGGCCCCTGTCGGTTATTTAGGAGGAAATCCCCAATAATTGATCGATATCTTATCGACAAGACTTGTTCATTTGGAAATCTGTTCGTTCATCGTTCGCGAACGACGAAGACAAAAAATGACGAACGACCCAAAAAAATTCCTTTCGACATTCGTTTATGGCGTAAGAAAAAAGGAAAATATTTTTCTTTCTCTTGGGAAAAATTTCCTTTCTAAAAAAAATCTGACTTCAGATGCTGAGAGGAAAAAATTCCTTTCTAAAAAAAGTCGTCACTTTTTTTCAGATGACGAACGATAATTTTTTGCGAACATCAAACAAGTCTGTTATCGACCTTCTAAAAGTATTAAAATGACAACTAGAAAGATATAATTATTAGCACAAAACTTTTATGACTAAAAAAGGTAAATTGGAAAAAAGCACGGCATTTTTATTTACGATAAGAATAATTATCTAGAGCTGGTTATACGGATCGATAGTTGGTAGATCGGTAGTTCTGGTGACGAAAAAAAATCCACCAATACAGATATTTTGAACAAAAAATACTGAATATTTCTTCCGATTGTTGATCGGATAGTTTTTCATCACAACTGCGATGAATATCATCCCATCCCTTATGTCGCAATGGTTTTAAAGAACTCCTCGACGATGGAATATTGGACGTTTTTGAGTGTTGATGTTGTCCATGAGTTGGTTTTGGTTATTCTTCCACTTCCTTCAGCTTAGGAGTTGTCTAGATCAGCATAACAGTTAAGAAATTTTGTGACGGATTTAATATGAAATAGGAGTCGAGCAGAAAAAAAATTCCGAGCAGATTCCACTATGAGAAAGCTGTCGAAATAATTGGCTCAGACGGAGGAGCCAATGATTTGACAGTTTTCTCAGAGTGGAATCTTGTTCGGATTTTTTTGCTCAACTACTGTTTCATATTAAATTCCATCACAAAGTTGCTTCAATAGAATATGCTGTGGTTTTTGTAAAAGCTAGTATCAGTTCATTGATATAAAAGACATAGAGAGCTTATTGGATTCTTTCAAAGAAATACGTCATTGTGCCCAGTATAAACAACTTTCTATCTCTATGATCAACTTACGATGACGTATAAATATTACTTTGTTTTATTGGGTACAGGGACAGCTGAACGATGTTTTCTCTGCTATTGAAGGGAATAAACTCTATATCCATAGATATATAAAGACATAGAGTTTATTGGATTATTCAGAGAAATACGTCATTGTGCCCAATATAAATAATATTTCTATCTCTATGATCAACTTACGATGAAGTAATAACAATTACTTTGTTTTATTTGGAGACAGGCGACAGCTGAACAATGTTTCTCTACTATTGAAGAGAATAAGCTCTCTATATATTTATACCTCTATGTATCAGTCCTGCTAAAACAAAGTCCTGATTGAATTGAGTAAATATATCAACCGGAATTGAAGTCTATTTCTAAACTTGTATAGGAAGACACTTTAGGACGTAATGAAGGCAATAAATATCATACATTATTCCCTGATATCATTCAAAACATATAGCAATTTAAAAATTCGATAATTCAATTGACGTATTTTACTTTTTTATTGGACATTATTATTATATTAATCTCTTTCCTTTCCATAGAAGCCAAAGAAGAAGCCTCCCCTAAGAGTTCGAACCAGTATTTGGGGCCCGAATGGGAACCTTAGCTGATGATGTAAGTATACAAGTGTAGTTATTCTAAGGAATTTTGAAACATAGGGGGGCATTTTGAAACATGGTTGGTTGAAAGAAGTGGAGAAAGAATAATAAAAAAGAAGTTGACATCATGCCATAAAGCGTCTCTTCACTCGTGGGTGTTGAAAAATCAACCTTAACAGGGAGAGAAGAAAATTTCCCATTATATTACTAATTATCTTTTTTCCATGGGCCTCGCTCCATGTAATAATAAACCTTTAAATGAACTCTTGCTATTCCGCTTGTCGAGACTCAATAAGACTGAAGGAGACAACCCATTCTGATGATCAACCCAAAGTAAGAGTAAATTAATAATAAAACACACGATAAATATAGAGAGAGGTCTTTATTGAATGTAGATGCTATCCGATGATGTAATGATATAAAAAAGAATTACCACTCACCATTTCCCGCGTAATGCTCGTATACATGCACGCTCACCTCCTGACAAGCATCCCTAAGGGCAGGGTCGGCAACTCGCGGCTCTTTTAAGCTGCTTTAGTGGCTCCCTGGAGCTTTACCAAATATGTTAGAAAATGAAAAAAAAGATCGTGGAGGAAAATATATAGCACTAGATTGTTCACCGTATAAAGGTTATATACGGAATAATTTCGCGGGTCCAGACACATTTTTTAAATTTCTTTTGGTTCATTAGGGCTCTTTCAACATTTGGGGTTGCCGACACCTGGCTAAGGGGATGAAGCAATAGTGAACATGAAGAAGTAAAATGCAAAATGGCAAAATTATATTCGAGAGAACCAATACGTTTTTTAATAGTTGAATGATGCGATCATGAATTATATTATACTCGAATGATAGGACTAATGCAAACCCACTTATTAATAATAATTTAACAAAGCTACTGTTATCTTCAGAGAAATAAAGGATGTTCGTGTTGTTTGGTCATATGTGTCGATAAAGGTATCATCTCACTCTGACTATCGAACGCAGAAAAAAAATAAAATATTGCAATGAAATGAAAAAAATCATATTCATTAGTGAATCGCGAGGACAACCTTTTCATTATTCCTGGTAATATATATATATATATATATATATAGAATATATATATTACCTAGATATATATAATTATATTATAACGATATATACAGTAAACCCCGATATAAAGACCCTCTGTATAACGAACTTCGGATACAACGAACCTCCTGGAGTGGCCGAACAAGCCTCAGATATAACGAACTTAAGTTCGTTATATCTGAGGCTACCGAAACTTTTGTGTTCATGAGCGAACAAGCCTCAGTTATAACGAACCTAAGTTCGTTATATTGAGGCTACCGAACTTTTTTGTCCATGACCGAACAAGCCCCGAATATAACGAACCTAAGTTCGTTATATTTAGGCTACCGAACCCGAATTATGAGCTGATGCGTGAGGTGCAGAAAGAGGAAGATCTCTGACTTCTCAAGGCAGGCCCCCTCCCCAGCCGAGAAGAGGTCTAGGACAGAGTCTGAGACCAGCCATGTGGTGTGGACTTCGACCTCCTCCACTAATCTGCCAAATGTGTCCAGCGGCAGTTTGTCGTCACTCCTGCAGGATATACCTTACACTCCAGATCCCCCCTTTAACGAACTTCGGATTTACAAGCTTTCGGATATAACGACCCTGCCCTCCCCCCATATAGTTCGTTATATCGAGGGTTTACTGTATATATATATATATAATAATTTTATCAGATAGAAGGTATCGATATATCTTTATTAGACTTTTTAAAATGGTCAAACTGTTTTAGACATCCAGAACTAAACTTAAAATTACTTTGCTTATGAGTAAACACTAGGATTCAATGTCATCGAATTCGATGTCTCGTAGGTAATGAGTGAACAATCATATCATGAAAAGGTTTACATTTTTTCTTTGTTGTCTTATTGGCTTATAATTGGCCATTGTGTTTGGGTCCCAAGACAAGGATAATTACCTTAACGATTAAAGGGAATGTATTTGAATGCATGGAAGTTAAATAATTAACTCCAAAAATTAAACTTTTCCCCTATCGATGGAATTACATATGTTTGGATAAGTATTATAGCGTTAAAATTAATTTATTGGGTTGATGAATTAATTTAATTATAATTTGTATTAATATTTTTAGATTTTTTTGTTTTATATCTAGTTTAGATTACAGTTCTAGATAAAAGTTACGTAAAACAGTGGAAGTCAAGAGAGAATAAAATTTGAAGTAAAACAGTAAAGTTTAACATAAAACTTTTGATTTGAATTTCGCACAAATACTCTATTTATCTTTTAAATGCCAAACAGAAAAATCTTTGCAGATGAAGGTGATAAAGTATTGAAAGAATTAATATAAAAAATATTAACTTTTTCATGATTTTGATAAAAGTTTTTGATATGATAATCGATATATCTCTATTTTACTTTCAGAGCTCCATCAAGAAGATTAAGAACCCCAAGAAGCTTCCATTAAGGCTCTTTTGAAAAAAAGCACATATCACCCTAACCAAGGATATGAAAGTCATAGAGGTTAGAAAAATCGACTTTATTAAAAAGATGTTTCTTAGGACAAAATTGAAGGTTTTTTTATTCATTTGTTAACTTCAAATCCTTAATATTTTATTTTGTGGTATGAAGGAGCTTTTTAAAAAAGTAGTTGAATTGTTCGGCGTTTATTTTTTAGTAACAAGGATACCAATTTTACAAGCAAAACATAGCCCTAAATATATAGACTTTACAATATGAATGTGATTTAGTTGTTAGACTCTGTGAATATATAATCATTGTTTGTTTATTCAGAGGTCAGAATTCATTCTTGAATGTTTAGACTTATTCTAGCATTACTTCAAGAATTATAAAAAACACACTATTACATAATTTCAAATAGCCTTTGAGTGAGGTTCTTTGTTCAATCAAATTCAAAAGGGTATTTTATAGAATATCTCATACAATTCATGGTATAACCACACAGGAATATGAGGTTACAAAAAACCATATAGCCATAATATACCTACTTCCAGATAGGATCTATGGTCATCATAAAGAAAAAAGGCTCCAAAATCCCCGTCTTCTATGGAAATGAACCAATGTCTATTTTACGATGATAAAAACTCTCAAGACTCTAGCTCCAGTAAAAGCCTCGAAGATGACAGATATCCTCGGACGAATGGGGAGGAACATGGGGGGCTTGTGAAAACATAGAACACTAGAAAGAGCAAACATTGTACAAGGTATAATAATGAAGAGGAGTGATGTAAAACTGGCGCAAAAAAGGTATCTAGGTTACTCTTGGCTTTCTTCCGTTGTGATGTCACATGAATTGTTGTTTTTATTTTCCTTATGTGGGCAAATAGTGATTTGGTCAAGTATATAGAATACAATGGATGTTAATTTCATGGGTAGTGAAACGTCATAAATACTATTATTATAACGTCACAACAATATATACTGTAATGTGATTCTTCCGCTTGCCAATGGTTTAATGACGTCACAACGGCAACAAGAGAAGCTGGACATGAAAAAAGGGATCGAGAGGAAATCTGGGAGTGGTAGCAAGTACAAATTGGAACCCACAATTGATTTGTGATGTGATCCAAAGGGCTCCAACCACCAGCATGAGAGCTCATGCCAAGGACCTTGGTGTGATGAGAGTACGGTCAGGAGGGCTGTCAAGGAGTGTGGGGCAAGTCCTAGTGATGTTGAGAGACCATTAATACACCTAAAACACAGTGCCTTATCTTCAACGTTGCAAGGTCTGATCATGACCTGAAATCTGCACCAGCTGTAAGGATCATCATTTCCATTGATGACAAACCTGGACTGTGGATCCGGTCAGAAATAAAAGAAATGACGCGTTTGTGGCCTTTGAAGATGTTAATGAAGACCTAAAACAATTACCACTACCAATCATCCCCTCAGCCATGTCTCTGGGCTTTATGGCATTATCAGGGGATACAATGCCATTATTTGGTTTCCCCGAGGGTTTCACTTGAATGCTGCACGTACATTGAAAAGCTGCGCACCAAACTTTTGCCATGGGTTGAGGGAAACATTTCTCAACCAAGAAGTGGTGGCTCCAACAGGATGGAGCACCAGCCCATACAGCAAATACACCCATAATTTTTATCAAGAACATCCCTTTTGGCTAGGGAAAAGTGGTCCTCCATACAGCCCTGATGTAACCCTTTAATAACTTTTTTTTTGGCCGAATGTGCAGGCCAGGGCCTGCAGATCCGTCACCCCAATATTGAAGCAATGAAGACCTCC
>CP045897.1:3084951-3143747 GCA_013387185.1 Caligus rogercresseyi | reverse complement strand
TTTATATATGTGGTGGTCCAACAAGAAATCGGGTTTAAATGGACTTTTGTGAAATTGATTACCATCGCTATAATATAGTTGATAAAATTATCCTTCGTTTGTATTGTAAATATTTCGATTAGTTAAATACAGGCTCTGTAATGGCTAATTATATAAATAATGATAATTGCTAAGGAATAATCTCTTATGGCTATGAAAAAAGGGACTATCTTTGAGGAATATTTTCGGAAGCATGTGGAATTGAACCCTATAACAAATAATAGAAAGAAAATCATTCTGACTTAATCAAATATAAAGAACATTCATGGGTAAAATGTGCGCAACTGGTCTTAAATTGCTTCTGGAATATTTGGCCGTCATTTTATGAAGTAAAAACTTTAAAAAAATGCTTTTCTCATTTTCACTATTTTCATTTAGAATTGCTTTCTAATTAAACCACCTCATATGTTGAATAGAATTTTGGAATCGAAAAGTTTTTAAATTGATTACCATTAATATTTTGGTTCCTGGAATTTATTACTGATGATTTGATATTAGGTTTCTGTGTAATAGAGGGCTGGGAGACTCCCTGCATCAAATATTTGCTTAGAGTCTCAATTTGTATTCCATCTAATTAAACCACATTTTTTAATGAACAAAATCCGTCTTGTGTGATATCAGAACTCCATCACTCATACATTTATTTCATATTAACACATCCATATTTCTCCAAACTTTCAATATCTATACTCATCGAAAACTTTTCATGCATTTATTAAAAATGCTAATTCACCTTATGTCTTTATTATGTTTTTAGATAACCCCCAGAGTACAAAGTATCTTGAGACCCATCTTAATCCTAGGTAAACTTTCTCCCTGCTTTTAAGGAAGTTCTGAGCACTGAAATGGTACACCCCAAACATGGATTATCAGCATTAACTCTATTTATATATAACGTTGTACAAATAAAACTAATTGGATTTCCAAGAAGAAAAAAGGAAAGAAAAAAAAACTTTTTTTGCTGAGCAAGAAAGTTTGACTTAAGGCAGAGAGTTAAATTAACGCCTCTTGCCTGAAGGGAATAAATTATGTTATTCATATGGCTAGAAACTTTTCTCCCCACTCAAAAGCTGCTGAATGTCGAATGCTTAAAAGTTACATAGAAATAAACAAAAAAAACTCATTTTTTCTCTTTAAAATAGTGATAAAGTGCCCTTAAAAATCATGGATCCTTCAAATACTTGAATGTTGATTATATTCATATATAATTTTGTTAAAGTAATTATTTATGGTTGCTTAAACAATAATGTGTTTATAGCATCCTAATATACTCATTTATTGTCATCACATGTTATTCAAAGCTCAGTATTAGTAAAATTTTATCTCTTAAAGAGTATTAGTGTATATATTCTGTGGAGTACACTTAACTCAATAAAAATGGCTATTGACTATAAACTAAATTGATTATGTGAAGAAAAAAATCTATCAATTCTCAAACAGCAAATATTATAGCAAAAGGTGAAAGAGGAATATATTTCAGTAGAACATAAAGATTATGATATTGCTGACGAATTAAGGACTATATACATATATATCTTCCCTCAGTATTCTGCATTCGAGGGGAAATCTCAGATGTAACATGACGTAGATGGAGTACCGGCGTGGATTTTGTTTCATGTAATCCAAAAGATTGTAAGTGAAGGGATCTATAACTAGCACTTTATTAACTGATTTAATCGAAGATGTATCTCTAATGAAAGGAATGATTTATTTACAAATCTATATACAAAGTCTCTATGAATAAAGAGAAAGAAAACGTCTGTCGCCCCATCTGGTATTGTAAAAAAAAGGAGGGACAGATAGGAATAGAGAGACGGAGATCTGTCCACTACAAGCTTTAGTGAAATATTATATATTTTTTTGGAGAAATAATAAGATTATTTGATTATATTAGCTGACTTATTTTTCATTTCATATATTTGATATATAATTTAGGACAAGTTTGGGCAAGTAAAAGATGTGTCTTAAGATGGATATAATAGCACACAAACGGATTTCAATATAAAAATGATAAGGCATATTTTATTATTATATAAAAAAATGATTAATAAATGCATTTTATGGCAATAAGTGATATCCAAAAATGCCCTAGATAAACTATTGTTATTTATATTCGTAATATGGATGTGAAATAGCTCGTTTTCTTTTCTGGGGGCATACGCCATGTTGTAGCTGGCAAAATTTGTTGCCACATAGAGCTTTTTTGGTGATACTGTCACAACAAATTAAGTATCGATGATTGTTGATAAAATCAAAAAAATTGTATTAAAATATTTAAATATTATTTTGTGTTTTTTAACCGAAGAATGAATAATCAAAAAGTTTTCTTCGTGGGGTTGGGGGGGGGGGGGATGTCCCCGAAAAATCAATTAGTCTAATATCATTTTTTTCTTTACAACTTTATCTGGGCTTACCAGCTCGTCATCTCAATACCACGATTTATAACAGTAAAGTCTAGTGCATATATGGAATTTAGATAATACTGAATATTCAATATAGCATACTATTTTACTTTAATGATTGCTTGCTCTTTCATATTCAAGTATATTATTTCTTGCAAAGTATGTAATTATTGATTCATTCATGTACATGGTAAAAAAAAAATAAATATATATATTAAAAATATATATATTATATTTTATAAAATATATATTATATATATATTGGGGTATATGCAAATATAACTTTTTTTCGCATAATGTTTTTAACCTTCCATAGAGTAAAAGTTATTTTGATTTGCAAAGTAAATTCTATTTATAGTAAATTATATATATTATATATATATAATACTATAATATATATATATATATATATATATGTATGTATATATTTAGGGCTGTTCTTATTTTTAAAATGTTGAAAATGTTAGCAACATTGTGGATTTTCTGTTTCTTGGTGATAAAAGAAGACGATATACAAAGTTTGAACAAAATTGTTCAACATTACAAGGTCGCGCAACGAGGTAAAGTTTTAAAAATTTAGTAAAAATATAGTTTTCCGCAAATTTCTTCAAAATGGTGGACATTACAGACTTCAATAATAATTATTAATTTAAAGGAAATCTAATTTACTACCAGACGTATTTTTGATGTTTTTTAATAAACAAAGTTTTCAGTGAAAACAAAGAAAAAATAGAGTGTGTAATGTTAGCATATTTCATAGCTTTTGTATATATATATATATATAGTGTGTGTGTAAAGAGAGAGAGAGAGTAAACCTGTTAGTTTTGATTAACCCCCTTAAAAACGGAAATACATAAATCAAGCAAACTTATTTAATTTTATTAGATTCGTGGACTTCTTTTAAAAGTTTATAGATATATTTTTAGTTGATATTTTACGTACTGCCTGGGGCTTTTGAGTATCACACGTTGAAATAAATAATTTTTCAAGGAATGATGACAATTGTATATTAAAAATCCTTTGTTTTTAATGTCCCCAAAAATCCTGTTTGCATACTTTTAATATGGGATAAAGACTATGGGACATTTTGTTTTATAATAATAGATACACTTTTAACAAAACGATCAACAATTTTAAAATGTTGGTAAATTTAAAATATCTGCACAAAATTTATATAATCATATATAACGTCAATGATAAGATATCTAAGTTAAAAAGACATATGACACCTAAATTTTATTAGGCTTATTGTTTTGTGGCATGGCTGATCTATACATTTGTTTGAATATAATTTTCTTTGATGACAACAAGTGTAATTCCCGAGCAAAGCGGGTCTTCATGGAACTACGCCATCGACTTGGTGAAATTCAGTTGGCTGAACTCCTACAGATATTTTTAGCCATCTAAAGAAAATTGTTAAACATATTTTTACTATTACAACCGAAAGTTTTAAATTATTGTTGTTTTTTGTTTTAATGTTATTTATATTATGTCTTGTATGTGTCAACAAAATTTAGTATATATATTGTGAAACTTTTTTAACGCTTTGTTGTGTCCTTATTGTAGCTAGGTCTTCTGGTAGTAGTCTAATTTTAAACTATAATGTTTATTTATGTATTATTTTTAACACAATTCTACTGCCTTTTTTACTTTGTATCTTCTGTTACAAATGAAATAAAGACCTATTAAAAAAAAACAAGTGTTCTAGTTGGAATACCTTCCAATAGTACACAATTGCATAGCTGATATCATTATGTTTTGTCACGAAATATAAAGATTAAGATATTTTTAGATTTTTGAAAAAACAGTGTTAATGCTCTACTTTCTCATCATGTTTATACGTGTTAGAGTTTCATTTTAGACATGCTATATGGGTACATATTTGTGTGTTATTGGTTATTGGACAAAAGATCAATACAAATATTATACAGAGCCATAACTTACATAGAAATACAAATATTAAATCGAATCATGGTAACCATATATAGAAATTTGAATATGTATATATATATTATACATGTATATTCCGGATTAAAATCCTAACAAATGATTTTAGCACGACTGCAAAATGTTAAAACACCATTGGATGATAAATTAAGAACTCATTTATTTATTTTGGGCTCCACAATTATGGAATGCAACCTAAGCTATTAAAAACTTCCAAGAAGTGATTTATATTGATAATGAAAGTTCATGTTATAACTTGTACATTATTTTATTTTATTTTTTTAAAAGTATATATCGTATTTGAAATATATATGTGAAGATTATATATCAAATTGATTAAACTTGAGTGAGGGTCTTGGTATTTATTATATTTATATGCCATTTATTTTCATTAGTAAACACAATAAAGTATAAGAATATTTGTTAATAAAAAATATACAAAAATACAAATTAAAAGTCTAGTTATTTTTTGGGGACTTAGAAAAAGTATATGTAAGAATTGTCTATGAATATTGTATTTTTATTATATATAAATCTTTGTGTGCTTATTTTTCAAAAGTTATAATGAACATTGTAGTTCTTAGATTGGTTAACTGCCAGCTGAAAGTTTCTTTGAGTGGGCCCAATCTGGGAGCTACACAAGAAAATTCATCTATTCACATACTACTTGCTAAATTAAATGCTTGTTTCATCCCGATTAATTTAGAATAATATTGCATCATTTGAATAAGTTAATTGATCTCAATTTTAGCTGATATTGATTTAAAAATTATTCAGACATCTATCCTTATCATTAAGAGTTTAGCTTAACGGTTTAGCGTAAATACAGTAACGGTTGGTAAGATATTTTTTTAATTTTTTTATTATGCCTTCGAAGTTTTATGAGATTTCTTTGCCTAATATGATAAAATATTGAAAGACTCATATCAGATTTCTATGTATTTATTGAAAAAGATCTCCTTTTTATACATTATCCTCATTATTTGCTCCTAATGAATTAGTAAATGATCAATAAACGTCTCATACATAGTTGACGCCTCCGATTCCTATTATTCACTCTAACAGAACAAAGTGTTTCTTCATATATATTTTATTATCCTCTTTTTTGTTCTTTGTCCACAGACACGGTTTTTTTTATATTTGAAACATTCAATCACTTCTAAACCCACACAATAGATGGAAATCTAAATGGTATGCAAACTTGTCCCTCTTGAAGCCCTTAATATTTTTAAAGTAATGAGAGTCCTCCTTTCAGATGAATAGGAGCTCCTTCATAAAAATGAGATTTATTTATTTTTTGCGCTTTGATATATTTCAATGAGATTGAAGGCTTATCATGATGTATACGTGAATGCATTTTGAGTAATGAATGAGGCCCAATATGAATTGAAGTCATTGATGGAGGAGAGATAGAAGATAAAACACGTTATGAGTTTATTAAAATGAATGACATACTTGAAATGATATATATGTATACGAGGGCGTGTAAGTTTTGGACTCATAAGAGGGTGTAGGTATTTTTTTAAAGGAATGATTCCAATATTGCTCACATTCATTCGTATTTACTTTGAGACAAAAGTTGTGAGAGTATTTTATTGCTTTGGTAAAACTTTTTAACGGTTTTTTATATTAATAGTTTATCAGCTATGTGTAACTAGGACTCCATTTTTTAAACGTGAATGTTTGAACAAAAATGAATGTCATATATTAATACATACATTGGCATTTCAAAATATTGCAGAACTTTACTTTTAGTTGTTCAAGCGTGACAATAAACACAAGGGGTAATCCTATTGAATAATAAGTGTCCTTTCTAATTGGCATCAATCAATAGGTATGTTTGAATAACTTGTCCATATCGCCTATTATTATAATTAGATAAAGCTACTCCTCAAACCAAGGGTAATAGTTATTTTTGTATGTGTTTAATAACCAATGAGGATAAACAAGTTCTCACTTTGACGATAAGACATGCAAAAAAAAAAATCACCTGAAATAATATGTGTATTACTGAATTGAAAGAAATGTAATCAAAATCGTCATAGAGTATGAATTTTCCTTACCTAACGACAAGCATGATGATTTTGAAAGAACTTTTTTCACATATCTTATACTTAATTGGCAGCTTTGAACAAGAAATATATAAAGAATAAAAGCTTTGTTTAGCTTCAAGATCCACTCACTGGAATTTAGCCCGGTATCAGCCGGTAATAAACTTTAGGAGCTAGCCGTTATTACAAATTAAATTAAGATTAATTTAGAAGTAAAAATATTTTCGAGGATGCACCTCTATGGATTTTTTCCTTCTCGTCAAGCCAACTTGTCCATTTTCATACTCGTGCGGAGACACGTGCCAATAAGGTGAATAGGGACTATTTAAAAACTTATTATTACTACTCAAACGTTACCATTAGCGGTGACTTATCAAATCAAAATAACCATAAAATATGAAAACCATCACACTATTTATTGAGCATAGCCTGAATGCAATGGGACCAACCTTAGCAAAAACTTATTCTATATGAAGGCTCCCACTTCCTTATTAATTCAAGGTCTTGATATCATACCCACTGCAGTGATGGCTATGGCAGACCCTTCTCTCCACATGGTCCTAGATTTCATAGTTCAAGGGAGAGCAATCTCCGCTGGATTAACTTTCTCCGGATCAGAGGTTAACCATATGGTTGGTTTTTACAACATGCTTTGATGTTTTTGTTCTGGTTTGAGTCTAGTTGCCGAGCGTAATCGTACCTCAAGAAACTCTTTCGTCACTTTTACATCACAAGCCTATTCATGTCAAAACTTCTGTAAACGAGCATTACAATCCCTGTCAACTAAAAAAAACCATTTTGATCCATAAAAATCCTTTGTTTTATTGATTGGATGGGCCTGACATTTATCATAAGAGACAAAATAACTTAATTTTAAGAATCTTAACAGGCCTTTAATTTGTTCAAGAAAACTGAAGCATGAAGTATTCAATGAAATGTTGATTTGAAATACCTATTAGATATGAAGTCATTAATTTAGCTGAAAATAATACATAATTAAACAACGTGTAACGGAATAGTAGAACTCTTGATAAAAACATAAAATCGAGCCATAGTTACATAGTGTACGTCATATTTTATTGTATTCCGCTTCATTGTTAATGAATTTAAAGATTTTTTAAACTTATAAAAGTACATGAAGGCATTGGATTTTAAGTTTATGGAATATTATTTTGTTGCTGGCAATAAAACATATTTATGTTATGATCTTATTCAATGCAGTTTTTATTTATTAGGAAAACCTTATTTATATTAAGTATGTTTATCATATCATTTCTATCATTATAATTTTGTTATGCATTTTTTTATATATAAATTAATTTATTATCTATTCTTTTGTCTGAATCGGGGGTATGAACAAACTCCAGCCCTCCCTTTCTCTACCTCAGACTCTCGTGAGGTACCATTCAGGTTTATGAACCGTCACGTGGTGTTCATTTATAAGTTATACTTAATGAGATCAAACTTACATAGTCATGGGTGGGTCTATGCACTGAAATACGGTTTACCTTTTAATGAACCCTCCTAGTTCATAACCGAATATTTATCTTAGTAGGAATTTTTAATTTGATATAAGATGCGGCCATATTGAAAATTTCTTTTATACCGACTAGTATTTATATTCTTACTATTGGAACTTTATGTGCATGTATATAACATACATATTATATATGCACATAGACTGATGATTGAAAAAATAAATAATTTTGATAAAGACCCACAAAATCCTTAATAAAAATATATGAAAGAAACACATGAATAATGTTCAAAAAGTATATACAGATAAAAAAGTAATTCAGGAGTCTTATGCCCTTGTCTGTAAGGCCTTTATTTCGTTACTTGATACAAAAATAAAGCGCATACATGTGCATATTACAAGAACAAAACTATTATAAGATACTTGAAAAAATATAACTATTTAACTTTTTTTCTTTATAGCCTTCTATAAAAAATTTATAAGGTCTTTATTTCATTTGTTACAGGAGATACAAAGTAAAAAGGTAGTAGAATTGTGTATAAAAATAATACATAAATAAGCATTATAGTTTAAAATTAGACTACTACCCAAACAATAAGGACATATCAAGCGTTAAAAAAGTTTCTCAATATATATACTAAATTTTGTTGACAAGTTACAAGACATAATATAAAATAACATTTAAACAAAAAATTAAAACTTTTGGTTCTAATAGTAACAATACTGTTTAACAATTTTCTTTAGATGGCTAAAATATCTGTAGGAGTTCATCCAACTGAAATTCACCAAGTCGATGGCGTAGTTCCATGAAGACCAGCTTTGCTCGGGGATTTTGAGGTCAAAATGTGTATCTCGCCGAAGCCGAGATTAAAATGCCCCTTCAGATCTTCTCGAAGTAGAAACTCTCCAGACGTCAACCTAGAACTAAACAGTGCTTTGGCACTTAAGAGCGCAAAGTGAATGGCTTCAAGTTTTCGCGATGTTTTCCTTTATTTCTTAGAAAACCCAAATAGTACTACTAGTGGGGCGGTTTAGCTCAAAATTTCAAAAGGATTGTGCATTTTGTGATACAAGCATAAAATTTGGCACAAATGTACATTGATATATGGCAAACATTTTCAGATATTGAGCCACTCGGAATTACTCCCTTCATATCCACCATATTGGAATTAAAAATGGCCGCCATCTGAAAACTATATTTTCAATTATCTTTGGGTCTAATGCTTCTATTGACTCGACTCTTGTGTCTAAATGTATGTTTTTGGGGGCAAGAAATGTAATGGAAACAATCTGCATCGCATATTTTGTACCAATGAGCCGCCATATTGGATTTCAAAATGGCCGTTGATTGAAATTTACATTTTCGATTATCTTTGGGTCTAATACTGCTATTGACTCGATTCTGGTGTCTAAATGTATGTTTGGGGGGCAAGGAATATAATGGTAACAATACATGACAATATCCATTTTCAAAATGACATCTTTATTACAGTACTTCACTTAAGTCATGAGAGATGAACATTCATCATCATGTATTTTACATACTTTGTATTTGGACATAAACAGTGTCATGTTAACCAATTCAGCACTGCCACAAGTAAATGAATCTTGTGGACTCCTCTTCATGTGCAATCCCTTTCACACACACAGAGGGCTGTGCACTTAAGGGCAGCCTTCTTGCACTTGCATCGTCTCACACACCCTTTCTGGCACTTGCAAGAAACCAGCTCGATGCAGGTGTGAGCTGCCTCAGGTAGCCTGGTCCAGAAGGGTGTGTATTGTCCTCCAGTCATTGACCAACCCCAGTTGGTTGATAGTGGGAGTTCTGGTGCTGGCAGCAGTATCTGACCCCACACATGTCCACCTTGATATACTGCCCTTTTGACATGTTCCTTAAAGCTGCCTTCGTCGGAGGGATCAGCTGCACATTGTTCTTCCTTGCGAAGAGTTTCCGCCTGGCCTTGTCAATATCCGTGCATTTGCTGGTTCGGTCATACAACAGGATCACGAACCTCTCGATGATGCACATTGCATCATAAAACGAATTATTTACAGTTTTAGGGTCGTCACCCCACATGATGCTTTCAAGTTTAATCAAATATAACAGGCTAACAGTTAGCTATATGATCTAAGCTAGCTAATTCTCACCACATATCACTAACAAATCTACCTTCAAAATATGGATTTGCAAATAAAATGAATTATTTACAGTTTTATCATGATATCAAAATGTGACGTATACACTGCAGCAGTTAGAAAGAGGATTTATTTGTAAAGGAGAGAGAGACTACTGACCTGAAGGTTGTATGGAGTAACTGGCTGATGCAACTTTGAGATGATTGTCAATATAAAAGTCTCTCAATTGTATTTTTTTCATGGTCACCCAGATGATAATTCAGACAATAAACATATTCGGACAAGATTAGTTTGTGTATTATGATTGAAATGTGTGTACAAATGTTCCATAACTTTGTCAATAAATCTAAAGCATGTTTGAAAGTATGCCCAGTAAGGCAAGCATTATTTTTAAATTGTTTTAATGTGATTTAAAACCAGTTGTCCAAACAGAAGTCAAGACCGGACGGTCACCCCACATGATGTTTTCACACTTCAGATGGCAAAAAATGACCAATAACCAACATGTTTAAATAAAATAAGAGTGGGCACATGTAGAAGGAACGTATTCGACATACATGTTATATTTTTTATTCATTTTTATGTTTAATATTAGGTAAAAAGTTCCAACGGACAGAAAAAGTAAGCGTCACGTCTTTGACCGAACTACAATTCAAACCATATTGAAATCCAAGATGGCGGCTCAATGGTAAAAAATATGCAATGCATATTGTTACCATTGGATTTCTTGTCTCCCATAACATACATTTTGGCACCAGAATCGAGTCAATAGCAATTTTAGATCCACAGATAAGCGCAAATGTAGATTTTAAATGGCGGCCATTTTGAATTCCAATATGGCGGACATGAAGAGAGAATTCCAAGTGGCTCAATATCTGAAAATGTTCGCTATATGTCAATGTACATTTGTGCCAAATTTGTTGCTTGTATCACAAAATGAACAATACCTAGCTTGGCACTGTGACTTACTTTTTCTAGAAATGTTTAATTGTTTAAATATTAGGAGTGGTTTAGGGTAAGTTCGACCCGCATCGATTGTAGTGTTTAAAATCCGATCGCATCTTCCGGTTTGCTGAAAACACCATCAAACGGATTTAAATAACTTTTTTGAAGGGTTTTAAACTTCTAAATTTTTAACCACGCTTATCGTATCTAGAAATTTCCTAAATAGACCCCCCATGAAGATTTTGAAAAAAAAAAATAAATATTCCCCTAGCATATGTACTTATGAAATAAAAAAAACTAATAAAAGTTTTTACTTTGTCCAATTTTAAAAACTTCTTCACATTTCATTATTAAAAAATTATTTCATTTAAATTCCTCCAAATCAATTACAAAACAAAAAATGCCAAAAATCATGGGGAAACCATGCAAGTTTTTTGAAAAAATCAGATTTTTGGGTTTTTCTGAAAAAATATGAAACACTTGAGAATGATTTATTTTAAAGTTTGTTGTCAGGCTCTTTAAGCTCCTTCTTATGAACTCAAGTTGAAATCTGTGAGTTACCCAGGAGTGGAGAAAAAACACTTTTCATTTCCCAGTTTTTATGCCAAAACTCAAAAAGTTAATAACTAAAATAAATTTTTTATCCGACACGAACTTATTAGAAATGTCACACTCTATAGATACTATTTTATAACTTGATGCAATCATTTCAACAGACAACCCACAGAAGGCCCCCCAAAATTTAGGATTTCAAAAATATTCCGCTTCGTCCATGAAATAGGACCTAATATTCAATCCCGGATTTGAGGGTCTTAACGACCTCAGATTCGGATACTGAATACATCAAAGTTGCTCCCTTTTGGAAGCTGAATATGATTGTGCAAAAATAAATTGCGAAAAACTGCAACTTTAAAAAAATCCGTATCCCGGCCCAAATATGTCCCGGAGGCCGGACATTGACTTAACCAGCCTAGGCTTATTTTTAAACCATAAACACATCGAATTAAACCTTTTTTGAAAATCTAGAATTAATCGTCAATTAGACACTTTTTTTTCGGTAAATCTGAAAATTTTCTATTTGCTGAATCACGCTGAGTCTTGAAACTTCGCATACTTATGTGAAATTATACTGCGCGTCTTTTAAACATACTTTCAGCGTTCAGCGAGCATCAGCTCGTGTACTTCGGTTTCGATTTCCGGTTAAAAGTCACTTTTTGAACTTTTTTTTCCATTTTTGAAATCAGCGGGGAAAACTATCTTATAAACCACCCCAATAATGGAAATATCTTACTTCGTCTAGAAATAAAAATTCTCACACTGCCAAGCCTAACAATACCTTAGCTATGCTGCCCCACTATACTGCCTTAAATCTTTGGAAGACGACATGTTAAAATCAAAAATCAGTTAAATTGAGGCAAATGGACAGTCAACAAATGCATGGATTGTAGTGTTTAAAATTTTCCTACAATCTTACAAGGGCCATTAAAAAAAGAACAACGTCGAGATTTGGAATTGCAAAGTGAACTTCTTTAAAGCTTTTTGAAACTTTACATAAATGAAATGACATCATAAGAATTGTATCAATAGAATTATGATATAAATATATCCTTTAGATAAATATACGTATAAAAAATAGTAAAATATTCCCCTACAATAATAGGCAGTAGGATATAAAGGAAGAAGACTAAGATAAATTTTTTCAATTAGGCTGATGAGTAATATGATAATTAAGCCGCATGAACGATTTCAATTATTAAAATAATATATTTTCCTTAAAAGGAGTCCTCCACATAAATACTAAAAACAAAAGATCATTTTGAATTCAATGGATTGGAAACGCCTGCAAAAAGCCAGATTTTAAAGAAATGAAAGTTACAAAAAGTATTTTTTTCATTCATTTCTATTCAAGCAATATCTCATTTTTCTAACTAATTTGAATGCAGAATGAGTGCACATATTTTGTTAGGCAGTCCTTAGTACATACATTCCATGGTGTACAAACCTTCTTAATTATGTCTTACCCTACAAAAAAGGTAACTTCTTCTTCCTCCTCTTAGTTGTTATTGGCAATTAGGGTAATGATGGTTCCTTGGAGGAGATTAAAGCATAAAATTATTGGTCTCTTCATAATTAATAGGCCACAAGTGAGAGGAGCAAGAAGAAAGGGAACATTCCAATGTTCCAATCTTTTTTCCCCTGCAGGACGAACTTAGTTATTGTATATGGTTCACATGCTGGATGTACGGTGAAGGTTAACATTTAAAAAAAATATAAATACTCCATTTAGACATATAGCTATGATGCCTATAAGCTTTTAATGATTTTATCTATGTAATCTGTAATGTTTGTATGTATTATTGTAAAACAGCCATACATACTTAACGATTATGCTTTTGTTGATTAAAATGTTTACTATTATGGTTTATTTATGTTATTTCCAACACGAATTTCCTTTTTTAATTATTTGACATTATGTGGTGTAATATTTGTATTCAATAAAGACCGTTCTGGTGAGAAAAAGCTGTCTTATTACTCCGCCGAAGGAGTATTGTTTTCAATGCGTTGGTTTTGTTGTTGGTTTGTTTGTCAGCAGGTAACTCAAAAAGTACCAAACGGATTCGGATGAAACTTTGTGGAGTTGTTGAAAAGCCAAAAAGAAACAAGTAATTAAATTTTGGCATCTCTGAGTGCAGAATTAAGATGTAAAATGAGCTAAATACTAATAAATATTCAAGTTAGCCTACTCTGAAATAGATGTCGCTGTGCTGTGAAATCGGGTGCCGGGAGCGTCTTCCTCTCGGAATTTCCGTCGAGGGGAACCCTCCCCCGTCCCTCTACGCCGCCCCAGTCGTGAAAATCCGCCTCGGAAGGCTCATAAGGACCCCGTGACGGCGGAGGTTTGCACTCTCTGAGTGTTATATATGCCTTAGTTAGTATATATATTCATTTTTTAGCCAGGCTGATATGTTTTTCAAAATAATTTTTATTTAATTTTTTTTTTTTTTTTTTTTTTGGCCCATGGGCATTCATATATTTCATTTGATTTATCCCGACATCTTACATGTAAAATAGTAATAATGTACAACTCAAACAAAGAAATAAAATTATAACGAAAGAAAGACGTTAATTAGGCATAAAATATGGTAAAAATATAAGTATACAAACAAAAGAATAAGTTAAAACAGTCATTGTCGTATTAAAATTTCTAAATATTTTCTTGCTATGTTTAGTATGGATCCGCGAATCTCTTTCTCTTTGCTTTGACGGCGTATATACAATATTGGAGCTTAACAATCACTGCATGCTGAAGAAGTTTGTCCTTGGCCGAAAGTGTAAAAAAGTCCTCTCTACCCAAGGAGGTCCCGAACCTCTCCTCTAGTTCCATTTTCAAGGTTTCATAAATGGGATGAAGAATCTTGCACTCGAGTAGAAGATGTACCGTTGTCTCCTTAGCTTCTTGGCAGAATATACATTGAGTGTCACTGCTTAAGATTGAGGAAACTTCAAGGGTCCCGGTGACCACGCGATAAACGAACCATTTTTCCGGAGGGGTCAAGAATGGGTTTTGATAACTTTGGCAAGCTTGTTTATCCTTTATCTTGAGACTTCTTCTTTTTAAAACATTATTTATAAGAGGAAGTGATGAGGAATTCCATATCCGTCTGAGGTCACAGAGTTTAATGGATGCCAATTGTTCCCTAAAGGATTGCGATGGATTAAAGTTGTTGTGGAAAACGAATTCCATTTTTTGCATCTTCTTGATTTTTTTGAATGTCATTGTAGCCAGTAAGTTGTCCTTATGTTGTAAGAGGTCTTTTAGGAAATATGAGGAATTCATCCTCTGTAGAGAAGTGTGAACCTCAATTGTGGATCCCTTGAGAGGAGTATAGTCTCCAAAACTCAATTCCACCAAATAAAAAGTATCTAAAACATTTTTCAGAAGAGGTTTCCAGAAATTTAATTCTGAGAGCTGATTTATTATAAAACGCACGCCGTAGTTTGAATACTGATCGTTAAAACAATCACTTGAAACTGTAAAATTCCAATAGTCTGGTCTTCTAAAACATTTAAGAACCCATTCTGCTAAAAGCGACTTCCAGAAACTCTTTAAGTCCACGGCTCCAAGTCCACCAAAGTTTTTGGGTGTGACAACTCTTTTTATAGAAATGTTCCGTTTTGTCTTTAAGTCCAAAAACTCCATTAAAATGTCATCAAATGATGATGCAATTCCGGAGTCAAATTTGCAAACTCGTAAAAGGTGAGTCACTTTCGGAACAACATGTGAGTTCCATAACTGAACTCTCTCCCATCTGTGGAACCCTAGGCTTTTGATGTGTTTGACACCCATTTTTATTCGGAGTTGAAAGTCTTCTGTGTTGGAAGCCATAGCGTTATCTCCAATAGTTGTTCCGAGAATTTTAACTTGATGTTTTACTGCAGATTTTAGTATTGATTTTATATATAGGTTTGTGGACAAAAACTCTGATTTATCAACGTTTATATTTAGTCCGGATATATTTTTAAACCATTCTAGGAGACGTTCAATTTCAATTATTGATGCTATTGTAAGAACACGCCCAGCAACAATTATGGCAGAGGTGTCGTCGGCATAAGCGTATAAGGATTCCCCTTTGTTAACTCTTGTTTTCTTCAATAAGATGTTCTTGTTCGCTTTCCTGAACAACGGGTCCGTTGAAATTATAAATAAAATAGAGGCTATAGGGTCACCTTGTTTGCATCCTCGTTCTACGTTAAAATAATTAAATCTTTTTTTAGAGCCATAAAATGTACGGGAGTCAGCTAAAAGTGTTGCAACAGCTCGTATCATAAAACTTCCAAATCCTTTATTCTTTAAGGTCCCTATTATATGTAGGTGAGACACTGAATCGAATGCTTTCTCAAAGTCTATGGTCATTATGGTACAGTTAAAACAATTTTCATACGCCGTCTGCAGGTTTGCTGTTATATCTTCCATCCTATGACCTGTCATGAAGCCTCTTTGAGAAAAGTGAATGATTTCGGGAAGAGTCTGTTTTATTCTTTCAGCCACGACTTGTGAAAAGATTTTATAGAGTGTGTTTTGTAAAGTAATCGGTCTTAGATTTTTAACACAGTTTGTGTCTTTTCCTTTTTTGGGTATGGTTACAAGGAGACCATCACTTATGTACTGAGGAAAATATCCAACCATCAGAATCCATTCAAAAAGATCTTTGAGGATCGGAGCAAGTTCCACTGCGAAGTGACAATAAATTTCAAAACCGAAACCGGACAGTCCGGGTGCTTTTCCTCGTTTGCTACTTTTTTTAATTACTTTTATAATTTCTTCTTCAGATAGGTGTCTCTCAGTATCTTTCACTGAAGAAGGTACATCCTCTACAATATTGGCATAAACATTATCTGCAAAATCAGCATTTTTAATTTTACATTTGACACATTTCTGATGAGAAATACAGTCACGGCACTTATATAGATGTTTATAATATTGTATTACCTCAACGGGGTCGTAGTTCATGGATCTCCTGGGGGGCTTTAGTTCTGGAAATTGATGTTTTCTTAGACGTTCGATGGATCTTTTTTTCATTTCACACTTAGTGTCCATATACTTCTTGTTCAGGAGGGATCTTATCGCCGGTATATTTTCGCCATTAGACCCCGATTTAATAAGATTTATTATATGAGCCTTTCTTTTAATTGCTTTTATGCATGAGTATTTTATAGCAATTCTTTTCCATTCTGATTCCATATTTTTAACTTCTTCTGATACGCTCTCTCCTTGAGAAATCCGGAACCTTGTATTATTAATAACTAGTCTCATCTCATCACAACAGTCTTGTTCTTGCAGAGTGTTTACATTAAATTTCCATATTTTATTTTCCATATTACTTTTACTTGATTTTAAATTAATTAGTATCGAAGAATGGTCAGATATATTTGTTGGGATAACTTTAAAACTTGTTGGAGTATAAACCCCATCATCTTTTAATAGACAAATGTCTAGTCGTGATGACACTGTCTTGTTGTTACGTGTATTCGTAAAAAATGTGTGAGAGTCCTGGCCTAGTAGCTCTGCACAATCGACAAGGTTTTCCTTTTCCATTATCTGACGCATAATTTTTGAAGCCTTGTGGTTCCCTCGTCCCGTTGCCGTAGAGTCTTCCTTCTTAAGACGCAGGTTAAGATCGCCGGTTATTATAGAGGTATTATTGCCCATCAAAGGGCGTAAATCATTATCAAAAAAGCCGGGACTATCCTCATTTGGCCCGTAGGTACCAAATATATCAATGACAGAGTTATGATGACGAATTTGTACATAACATAAATTGCCACTGTCATGAGCTAAAATCAATTTAGGATCAAATACATTTTTTACTAAAATGGCAACACCACGCTTGGAGGTAGGGGAGTTAGACTCAAATATTTGGTAGCATTTAGGAATTCCGTGAAAGCCTTGTATTGAAGTCCTCGTATCTGTCAGAACAATGACATCAGGCCACCCTATAGATAATAAGTACTTCATAAGCTCTGACTTTCTGAAGTCAGAGATGATCGAGTTGACGTTCATTGAAAAGATTGAAAGAGACATATATGTTAATCAAAAAATTAGTTTATTCTGAAGACTGGTCTTTATTGCTATTTTGTCTTGATTTTTTCCCAACAACAGAGCTTCCAGGAGACTTGGATGGTAGATGTCTATTCGAACTTTTTGAACGAATTCTTTTTTTCTTCGATCCGTCCCTCGGCTCAGTACTTTCCCTGTTATTTGTATTTTTTCTTCCTCTTGTTTGTATGGTCCATTCATTTTCTTCATCCAATTTGTCATCAAGTTTCTTTGTTTCGGAAGAACTCATGTTTATGTTGTGTTGGGTTTTGTCATCATTACGACTTGCCTCCTCCCGCTCAAGGGAAACATTTTGAATATTTTCACTTCCGTTCCCATCAACATTTGCTGAACTTCTATTGATTGATATATTTATCTCACCCACCCCTCGAATATTTCCTTCGTCAATGGGTTCATTTCTACTGTTCACGGCGTTCTTAGTAGAATCTATATTTTCTTTAGGATCGTTGGCAGTCTTTTCATTAACGGAGTTATTCTCAGTGTTTCTGTCGGACTTTTTACCTTTTTCAGGTGAAGTGATAGTATCATCACTATTAACATTTTTACCGTTAAGGGATAACATACGTTCTTGAATTTTTTCTTTGAGAATCCTGTCGTAAGCAAAGATTTGAACTTTTTTGGCGTTGCAAGTCATTTTTGTGTGACCTAGACTGAAGCACTGGTAACATTGCTGTCTAGCACCCTCAAACCTTAAGGTAACGAGTTGGCCATTTATTGGAAGAATCTGCGGTATCGCATCCGGATTCGCCTCAATTATAACTTCATAATTAGGGCCCCTCATTTCACTATAGCGTTTCAAGTGAGCAGCTTTTGCCGAGGGTGGGCATTTAGATGGATGGTGGTCGATAATTGAGCCAAACTGGGACAACATCGAGACAATTACTTTTTCATCCCTGAACCTCCCAATGGTGTTCAAGGCAGATATTTTAAGTTTTTTCTTTGACTGACTCAACTTGTCAGATCCCTTGATCCGCATACACACATCAGTCATAACTCCATTCAGAGAAGGAATGGCCTTTTTGTACTCCTTCTTTAGAGAGGCGGCTCTATCTCTCACATCAATAGGCTTAGCAGTGTAAAAACTAGCATGCCCAAAAGAATGTCTCGGATTTGCTCCATACAGCTCTTCTTCAGAAAATCCAAAAAAAATTGCAGCATCGAAGATGTCAACAAAGTCAAGGTTATCTTGCCTGAATGGACGGCCCGACTCATCAGTGAGGACAACAACAAATGTATCCCACTTGAAGTCAACATTTAAATTAATTGATTCCGAAGCTGATTTTATCAACTTCTCTCTCCTTGCTGTTATTTTAGCATAACTGCTTTTAAAGTTCCCAGGATCTGGGGGATCCGTGGGTAAAGATATGTCCCTATTCATGAGAAATGAAATTTCAAATAATGCAGGGATGAATGTGTTTCTCTTCTTTCCTCGAGTGAGCGCCCGCGCGTAGAACAGTGACACTTACGTTTAAAGGGAGAAGAAAATAATAAACATGATGTTGTGATTATTCCAAAGGGAGAAGTCCAAGTCCTGATTGAAGATAATTGCACTAGAAACTCAATTTTACTTCCTTAGTGGGGCCTTTGGATATCCTATTGGATTCCCCTATCACTCATGCACACTATGATATATAATTTGAATCGCTAAAGGTCTTCAAACTATCACAATCTTCTTTTTTTTTCAGCACTCAACAAGAAACACTTCTGACTCCTGAGAGTGAGAGAAAAAAAAAAAATTTTTTTATTTCAATACTTTATTTATCTATTACTAACAAGCATCTATAATGAGTCAAAGCTTTTTTTTATTTACATTCATATAGAAGTATGCGTAAGAAATACACATTTTGTCTTAAGCTCTCACTTTGACTAAAGAACAATGAAAATTATATATTAAAAGTTTATTTTACATCCAAATAAAATACATTGATCTTCAGATTGGGTTCATTGGTGTCGAGACCCTTCTTCTCGTATTAATTGCATAACATATATAACTTTAAAAAATAAGAAGACATCTATCATTCCCAAGATATACATAAAACTTTTTATTGATATAACCAAATTCCCACAAAGAGAATGGAGAAACTCAGTTACAAGTAGCGAACTATTTTATAGGCTAATGCTTGGAACAAACTTAACAAATAACTCTATCAGGGCTTTTTCTGAAGTGTGGGCTTCAGCTCATAGAATTATTTGGAACTTTATACCCCTATTCATAGTGATTCGACGGTAGACGTTATTCATAAAAATGTCCACAAACCTTTTTTCTTTAAAAATTTGAGTAGTCCGGCTTCTTTAGAAGAAAAAGCTATTGTCAATAAGGCGCTATCAGTTCATTCATCTCAGCTTATTCATCCGTTCAATGAAGGGAGATTTAAATATCCCCTCTTCAGAGCCGCTAATATGCACCTAACTCCTTGTCCGTGGCATTTAAAAATGTCAATTCCGAGTGTTTGTGAGGAAGCACAACGAATAACAGATGTTTTTGTTAAAGCTCTGGAACTACCGAGTAACTGGAGGCTAAGAATAGAATGTTCTATGAAGGGAATACATGACGGGAGAAAATTTACGGCCCAGCTGCAAGTGGCCTCTAATTGCATTGTATTTAACTCACATTGTAAAGACTGTGGCAAATTATATAATAATACCATACATGCATTTGTAGATTGCCCAGTTATATCTATTCTAAAAAGACTAATTGCAATAAACGTAAAAGGAATGAGCAATGCCAATGAAGGCATAATTAAAGCTGTGGTCCTCTTTGGACTGTCCAAACATAATCGATCAAATGTCTCTAAGGCAATCGATTTTGCAGTTTTAAATGCTAAGGCAAATATTGCGAGCAAACTAACTTCAAATGAGCTTTTAAGTCCCCAAGATCTCCGTGGAATTATCCTCGCAGCCGCCGCCAGATATGGAGCTCTCACTCTCAAAATCCCCTCCATAACCGACAACTCGTGGACACTCGCTTCGAGGGAAATCAAATATTTCCCAACCAAGTCTCTCAGCCATTTTAAGATAATTAAGAAGTTATTAATATTTTATTAGCTATATTAATTTTTATGTCTGTTTTAGTCTTTTAATTCAACGCTAACCTTTCATTATTGTAATGTTAATTTTAGTTTGCTATTTACCTAAGTCTGTTTTACCATTGTGATATCATTGTATTTATTCTAGTTTTTTCTATTTGGTTTGTTCTTTTGTCGTTGTAATAATTTAAGACTATAATGTCTTATTATGTATTTTGTACGCAACTACTTCGACTTTTATTAAAGAACTGAAAAAAAAAGACATGATTGAATAGCAATTTTATCAACATTATTGCTCCCTCCCCCAAAAAAATCCCTCCCTCAACGAGATAACCGTCATGGCTGTGGCAGTAGAGACCTGGAAGTGCTTCCACTCCAACGATGGGGGATGTGGTGCCAGAAACCCCATTGGCGATCTCGTCTTCCCAACCCCAAAGAGACCGACGAGGTCTACGACTTCGGTGGCGTGTCCATTAAGGGGCGGCACAGACACATTTGCGTCCCACGCAGTGTCTGTGTGGAACAATTTTGAGTCCCTGAGGTCGGCCAGGACACTAGCTGCGGCAAGGGACGTAGCTAGGACCATTGGCCGCAGTACCCCAATTTAGGGGGATTTATTTATTTATTTTAGTATTTTTAATTTTATACGTGTTTTTAATGTGTATATATATATGTGTATGTGTTTATACACCGGAATGATTTGTTTTTATATTTTATATTATTATAGCTAAAACGGAACAGCAAATACCTGATTATTTAAATCAAATAAAGGATTACACACACACCTATCTTTATTTTATTTGTAATTATTTAACTTATATTGGGTGTTCTGAGCAGATCTTAACGTCCCTGGGAGTCTAGGAGGAGGGCTTGATCGTTTCAGAAAGATAACCACACTTTTGACTAGACGATATTTGTTGTGATTATTTATTTCCTATCAACGTGCGATCTGTAAATAATAACATGATATAAACAATAAATAAACGTGACGTCTTTAAATAATACCATAATAAATATTTATCAGACTCTTCAATTGATATTATTCACAAAAACAGGGGTGTCCGACCTTTTATTAATAGATTTGGTGATCCCTCATCCTTAGAAAAAACAGCTCTTGTGAATGGAATTATTACAATCCACGACGTGGGGGCAGCTTCCATTTTCGCAGAAGGTAGATTTAGGTTTCCTCTTCAGAGGTCTCTCAAAACCATGTGTCCTACAATGCCGTGGTTTTTAAAATTGAATCTTGACAGGCAGAAGTTTTATGAAGAAAAAGAAATAATAAGTAAGTTTTTAAGCATTTTTAGTCTTCCTTCCTCATGGAAAAAAAGAATTTCGTGTTCGACCTGGAGTATTGCTGATGGGTCCAAATTTACAGCTCAATTTCAAATCTCGACTCGGCTCATTAAATTTTTTTATCCTTGCAATAATTGTGGCATTCTATACAATAATATAATACACGCTTTTGTAGATTGTCATTTTTTAAGGACTGTGAGGTATTTTATTCAATTAAATGTCTTTCCGCAAGAAGATATCGACTCCAATATCATTAAGGCATCGATCTTGTTTGGACCCTTCAGGCGAAAACAGAAGCTGGCATCTCATCATAAGGCAATTGAATATTCGCTATTAAGCATAAAATCTTTAATAGCAAAGAAATTGACAAATCATTCGTATATAAAAATTGAAGACCTCAGAGCTATAATGATTGGGACAGCTGCTCGGTATTGCGCTATGGCAATTAAAATTCCAAGCGTCTCTGCATCTTCGTGGACATGTGCTGGTGACCTAATAAGGTTCATTCCCTCCAATTCCCTCCAATACCTCAATATCATCAAATCTACCATACGTAGACACCGCCGTTACAGATTGAATAGAGATTAAGTTTGTTTTGTTTTTTAGGTGCATATTATATATTTAGGTTTTTTTTTCTTTAGACAGTAATTTTGAATTACAATGTTCATTTATGTTTTTGTTTTAACGTAACTGTCTTTAGATTTTTATATTTATATATTTGTTTTCTATGTTATTGTGTATTTCACTATATTTTTTAGAATAATAAATATAAATTTTAACCCAAAAAAATATAAATAAAATTTTAACCCAAAAAAATAAAAATAATAATACCATAATATAAACAATAAATAAACGTGACGTCACAGTAGAGAAAGATTGTTCACTCAACCTCTCCAGTGTGGCTGTCTCAACTCACAAAAAGGAACCCGAACGTAAACTCTCCGAGTAGTTGACGTCGTTGCTTGGCCTAGCATGAAACAAGGACGATTCCTATCGCGGCTCGGCTGCTGGCAGTCCCGAAATCCGGGACGATAGATCCAAGATTCAAGAGACAAGATCAACAGACGTATTCAGATATCTTCGCTTAGAAGCGAGAAAGACACTGATTCCTTCGTACACAGGTGTACAAGAGTGAGACAAAGAGAGAGATAGAGACAAGAGAGAGATAGAGAGAAAAGAGAGAGAGGCAAATATACAAGGAAAGAGCGGTAGCACTGAGAGCGCACGCGTACAGTATAAACACGTAAGAACAAAACTAGCTTTTCAGAACACTCCGGGTGGCGGTATCCGACATTAGTTTTGTACGTTCCGTAGCGCTTTCTTCAACAATTGATGGAACCAGAACCACCAAGTCATGTCTCCGGGCCATTCTTGTTTCCCAGTGTTTGAGTATTGCCGCAGGTGACTGACGCCACCACGTTGTTGACACTCGGTGGAACGTTGATGGGGGGGGGGTCTTTATGTAGGAGATGGTGGTGCCCCTTTCCGCATTTGCCGCAGGTAACTTCTGTTGGGCAATCCGTGCTGCGATGGTCGTCCTGAAAGCATATGAAACAGACACCTCGGCTGGCGGCGGCTTCTCTCCTACTGTCTACGTCGAGGCGACTGAAGGTCCTGCATTCGATAGTGGGGGGGGTCTCTGTGACCGATTAGAATGCATTGGTCCTGTGTCGTCGGCTGTCCCTCGACCTGCGTTGTGAGGGCTTGAATTTTCTTCATCTTGACGTGGTTAGATGAGCTCGAGTTTGGGGCAGAGACGTATGCCGGTATGTTGAACTCCAACGCAGCGTTCCCAACAAACTGGACCATGGTTGCAAAGTCTGGCTGGACCCCTTGGACATAGAGGAGTCTCGAGACTTCCTTCCTCCACTCGTTCCGGAGGTGCTCGGGCAGCTTCTCCCAAATGTGTGTCATGCCTGTGGAGTCGTTTAGGAAGTTGAGCTCACGGACAACTCCGAGGTTTGATTGAAGAATCATGCAGAGCTGATGGAGCTCCAGCACCCTCTCACCCTGCAAAGCATCTGACAGGATCCCCTCGAAACTGTGGACCTTGGACATGAGACTAGACGCCAGCACTGCGCCGTCGCCGTAGGTCCTCAAGAAGTGCTGCAATATCATCTTGACTGCGTTGTCAGGGCAGCGGAGCTACACGCTTCGATGTTCACGACAGTGTTGAACGGAAGACCCGATGTGTTGGCGCGTAGATACTCTAGCTCCTCAGAAGCGGATATTGGTAGGCCTTGGAGGCGATTCTGGAGTCTTGCAACCCACGATAAAAGCGATGCTCTTGTCCCTTTCCCGTGAACGGGTCAGGGTCCCTCAAGAAGAGTCTCTCTTTGTGTATGAGAGAGTCGGCAGCTGAGAGATGAGGCACGTTGTTCGATTGCGGGATAGTACTCAAGGGTACATGCACTCTGGGTGGTGCTCTCGAGTTAGCGTGGAGATCCTGATGGTCCGCCGTAGGGAGATGTGGCTGGCTCCGGGCACGTATAGGGGCTGACGGCCCCAGACTGGTGGTGAGATTGGGGTTTCTAACCCTCGGCCAATGGACTTTCAGGTCCCGCCAAGCACAGTGATGGGGTATTGAGAGTCCATTGGCCGAGGGTTAGAAACCCCAATATCTCATCACTGTGCTTGACGGAACCCGAGAGTCTATTGGACGAGGGTTCCCTGAACCTAAGGAACTCCTCATGAATGAATGTTAGGGGTATGTCTTCTTTTCTGGGAAATAGTGAGGACGAGTTGGGCAGGGACGAGTTGGGTCTAGGACGAATTGGACAAGGACGAATTGGGCACGGGACGATTTGGACAGGGACAATTTGGGCAGGGACGATTTGGGCAGGGACAAAATGGAAAGGACGAATTGGGCGGTTACGTATTGAGACCTGCTATCAATAGAGGATTAATTAAATTCGTAACTAAATTTGAGATTAATAAATGTGACCTAATATTCTTATAAATAAATCATAAGGAAAAGTATATAATAATATAGAAGGTATAACTGCTACATAGTTAACTCAAGATGTGGGCCTTCTGTTTATCTATAAAAGGATCACGTAAAGCTATAAATTAATTGAGAAAGAAGACCTTACTTCGATATCCAAAAGATTTATGTGCTTCCTCTAAGAACATTACATAATTTACTTAGATACTGTACATTTATATAACAAGGGGGTACAACCTTCCACGAAATATAAATGAGGCAAGTTGTACTGAACATGTAAGTCTGGCTATTTTAGTGCTAAAAAGCTTATTAACTAAGATGAACAACCAGACATATTATTATAATGTTTTTCGAAGTTTATGTTATACAGATATCGACTTATGTTTGATAACATAATAGGTTGTTCCATAAATAATGAGGTAGGTTAGCTATCTCGAAAAGTTCAAACGCTAACTCAAAATTTCAACGGGAGCGTTCTTATCGCATATTTTTGCATGGGAACATACTGTATGGCGCCACTCAGGTTAGTATATAAGGTGAGTAATCGCGTCATTTTTATCATTCATTCTACTCGCCGCTGAAAATGGAGACACCCGACTTTCGCTCCTACTTGTTGATCCGGATCAAGCTCGCCAGGACAGTCAACGAGATCCACGGGGACCTGCTCTCTACCTTCCCTGACTCCAGCCCTGGCCTCTCCACCCTCCAGAGACGGCACACTGAGTTCGATAAGGTTATTTTTGCCCTGGAGAAGAAGACCCGTCCTGGACGTTCCCGGGAGACGAGGACAGAGGAGAATGTGGCCCGTGTGAAGCGCCTTGTCGAGGATAACCCCCGGACGACCACTCGACAAGTTGCTGCAGAGGTGTCCCTACCATCTACAACTGTTTTCAGGCTTCTGACGGAGGATCTAGAGCTCCAAAACCTCCTCAGCGTGCTCGTCCCTCACCAACTCTCTGAAGCCAACAAGACGCAGCGAGTGAAGTGCTGTCAGGACCTCCTGAAGCTGTTCCAGGACCACGGGGAGGACTTTCTGGGGTATCATCTGTTAGTCAAGGACGAGTCCTGGTTCTATTGGGATTCAGTGGAGTGGAGGCAAGTCTTGGCGGAGCCCACGGGGGCCCGGTTCTCGACCCCCGTTTGAAACAGACAGCGAGGAAGACGATGATTCTGATGGGGTTCACCTGCAAGCCGAGGCGGGTATCGATTACTGCACTACCTGCCGAGACCACAGCCGACCGGAACACCATGATAGAGTACCTGAGGACGACTGGGAAGCGCTTTCTCAGCCTGAAAAAGGACAAGATCCGGCTGAAAGATTGTCTCCTGCCACCGATACCAGGGAGTTCCTGACCCGGAGGGGCGTGGAACTGGTGAAACAGTCACCCTACTCACCCGACCTGAACCTGTGTGAGAGTTTCCTGTTCCGGAAGTTGAAGCACTTGCTCTGGGAAGACGAGTTTGGGGGCCACGAGGAGGCTACACTCGCCGTTCAGCGGGCGATGAGGAGGGTCAGTAAAGACGAGCTCTACGACCAATTCAGGAAGCTCCGGGGACACTGCCACGACGTCATTGCAGTCGGAGGGGATTATGTGTACTGATTGAGAAGTTTTTTTGTTGATTTGATGAAAATTTTGAGTTTTAATTGGTCGACCTCATTATTTATGGAACAACCTAATATAATGTTGAAGTGACGCCTATATGATACTAGTTCCTGTTATCATTCATTACCCAATATATATTTATAATTATCTAACGTTTAAATTATCCACTTAGGATCAATAAAGGGTAGTTCCTTGTATGGTGGTTTTGTTGAAACGGCAATTAAACATCAGTAATGTTATGTTTATATTTAGAGCAATTTCCTTGATTATTTTACAACTTAGAGATAATTTGTTTCACTATCTAAAATTACTAAATTAGAAAAACAACGTTTAGTTAAACCTGCAAGATATAAT
Source organism: Caligus rogercresseyi (assembly GCA_013387185.1). Taxonomy (NCBI): domain Eukaryota; kingdom Metazoa; phylum Arthropoda; class Copepoda; order Siphonostomatoida; family Caligidae; genus Caligus; species Caligus rogercresseyi. The sequence continues at coordinate 3,116,907 of CP045897.1, read as the reverse complement.
GTACACAAATATATAAAGCTTTTTTTCTTCATCCTTTTTAGTTTTGTACTCAATGTGTGCATAAAAAACGTGATAAGTCACTATAATATATACTAATTTGATCTTTTATTTTTAAACCACAAAGAATCAGTATATTATCATAAACTGTTAAAAAAAAGTACAGTGGTCAATAGCTGTACAATAAATACAATTTTATATTTTATTAGTAAAAATACTAACATTTAGATCACTTTCTTTAAGCATCTAAACCTCTCAAATTTCGATTGATTATTAGATTCTATAGTTCTTATATTACACGCTCCCAACCTGTGAAATAATAAAAATTAAAGCAGTAGAATATATTCCTATTAACATTTATTTTTTAATACGATATTAAACTCTTGGCATGAGCTTATACCTTTTTTCATATGTGACTTTGACTCAAATAAATTAACTTCACATAACGATCTATTTTCATTATCACGTTCTGACCTTTTTCAGAAGACTTTCTGAATAGAAATCTTCTTCATTTACACTTTCTAGAAATCATTTCACTCTTCCACATAGGTTTTAATGTCAAGAGGCTTATAAATACTTAACTTGAGTGAAAGCGACAAATGATTTATCTAAAAATTGTATTTTGATTTTGTATATAAAATAAAACTGGTTTGGTTGTCATATAGCCACAAACTTTTATTTTGTATTAAAACATTTTTTATTCAGATAAGACAATAAATATAAAATAATGTATTTAAACATAAGATAAACTTTCAACGGAAAGTGGCACATATTAATCGGAAAATAAAATAAATAAATAGAAGTATATTATATACCTTTTTCGGTTTTAAAATTATCTATTTCTTAATATAAAATACCATGTATGTATATTATTACATTGAACAACAAATACATAAAATAAAAGTATTATAGGAAGCTTTGCAAAAAAATTAATCATAAATATATTTTTGAGCCAAATTTATGTCCAAGATTTTTAACCTAAAATCATTTACCCAGTAAAAATAACCCCTGTTAAAATCTTCTTTTAACCAGATTAGTTATCCAGCCCACTCTCAAGCGAAGAAAACCCTGCGTAGATAATAATTAGAGAAAGAGCAGAGGGAGTTGTCACTGCACCAATGATGATTTTGCATAATTTTTCGACTTCTTTATCGGAGTATGTAATTTTTTTTTTAATTAAAGATTTAATATTCCTTAAAGCAATTTTTTTTCAAGACAGGGGGGGCATTATAAAGTTGAAAGCACATAGAGTACCTGGGGTAATCTCTTTACTCTCACACACATTCCTCTATACAAACTCTTTTGCGTCTTTGAGCACAGGGTAATCTACAAAAGCATTAAAAATGTTATAATATATACAGTTATAATAATTGCAAGGCCATACATTTTTATTAATTCTTTTGAAATATGGAATTCATTAGTGAACTTTGATCATTAATAATGCTCTGAGTGGAATGGAGAATTATTTACTCCAATGAAGGAGTTAAAAAAATAATATTAATAAAAATCCATTTTTCTACAAATATTTAGTTTCTTATGACGCAATTTTCGCAGGGGGTGAAAGTTTGATGATATCTTAAAATTAGGTTCTATAATACTCCCTAATGTACATGACTACATTTGTCGACCTATAAAACCAGCACAAAAATATGTTATTTTAAAGAAAGTAAATAAATATATTTATATAATGACAAATGAGACCCCAATCCAGCACACTTGAACAAATGTTTACAGATCGCTGCTCTCTTACATATGATCTTCATGAGTAAACATCACGACTAAATATTTACAGAATCTATTGATATTCTTTGTGCGTGTGGGGGATAAATAATGACAATAATAATATATGGGTTGATATATTTTATGGAAGGCTGTAAGTTGTACAAGGGATCAACCCCTATATTGAAGTGACATCGTTTTCACAAAAATAATAATAATAATATTTGTGAAGCACCAATTGTATTCAACAACACGAAATATTATTTTAATTGAAGAAATGTTGCTTTAAGGTTTATAAATTAAAGGATACATTTTTAAAATCATTGAACGACTTGAGTAACTTGCAATTTAAAAAATAGATATCCATAATATTTTAGATATATTAATAAATATATATCTTATTGTCCGTACTTGTGTTATATTTTTTTTCATATAAAGAGATAACCAAAAGGAAGTTCTTGCAAAATCACTACATACATATTTTTTTTCGCTAGATAGCTCGCCTTTTTTATGTATGTAATAAGCCATTTATCGTCAGATACGATGAAATAAACATTCATTATTTCCCTGTGTATTAGAATATTGCTTTATACAACTAACATGAATAGTTGGTGAATTGTGGAAAGTCCATTCAAAAATAACATGGATTTATGCCTATGAGAAGAAACGATTTGTATTTTATGGATGATATTTTTCACTCCATATTGACGTTCGCAATTCTTTGATTTACGTGATGCTTCAAATACTAAATAGATAACAAATACTGACAGTTAAAACTAAAAGTTTAAGTAATTGTATTATTTTAGTATAAAATCATTTCTGTCTGAAAACCTGAAAATATATAATCAATAAAATTATGAAAGTAATAATGAAAAACATAAAAACAGGGGTTTAAAGGATTATTACAATTAAGTCGATCGCCAATGTCCAGGATGAATCTAACACGATGGTATTTTTATGAGAATTAAAAAATTAGTATCCCTAACAACTCCAAGAAGTTATTTATGCTATTGGTTTCATCTCATGAGTGTAATTCGTTATATTTCAGCACGAAGTAGCTGGTCTAAAATAATAAATATAATTTAATAAAAATAAAACAAAACAATAATAAAAACACAAACTAATTAATAAGCGTATATATATACATGAATATATAAAATATAAATAAAAAAACACATCGATTTTTTTTTGGGGGGAAATCATGCCATGAGATCGGAGTAATCTATAGCGCCACTCCCTCGGCGAGAGCTATTGCTGCATCCCTGGCAGCTCTCCACGTCCTGGCCTGTCGCAACTGTGGACTTTTATTCCAGGCAGTTCTTGCAGCACATACCAGGGTATCTGCCTGCCAGAGGAGGGGGTTGGGACGATTCCGGCTGCGTCGGATCTGGTCTCCTTTCCATTTTTTTTTCTCGAAGAGCATGAGGCCAAGTGGGTTTCTCCCTCCTCCTTATTGAGTTTGAGGCAATAAGGGAACTTATGAGGACAAAGCATTCTTACTCAAGGATGCTCTTGATATTTCAGCTTCACTAAACATTCGACCTTGCAAAAAAGATAATCCAATACTTCAATTGAAAGATATGCAAACAACAAAAACCTTGCTGTAGAATATAAAAGTTGATGTTGATACAATAACAATAAGAATGTACAATATTTTAACCTATGAATGGATATTTCAACCATAAAGACGCACCATGCTCCACATTTGCTTATACATGCATTTAGGTATAATATATATTTTTTGGCACTTATATGCCTATACGTATCCATGAGTTGTATGAAATAGTAAATAGATAGAAAAATGTGTTATTTTATTAAGTATTATACTGTATTCAAATATTTATTTATAGGCTTGAAAAAGATGTTATATTGACCAAATAATTCAAATTTTGGTCTTTATAAAAAATGTTCTCTAGAAAAAAATAGGTTAACAAGTTGGGAGAATTAACTAATCAATCATCATTTTTACTTATTTTTAAAATTCTTTGCACTCATTTGAACTATTTTTATTTTTGGAAAATGATCCATTGATAAAGATGTACCACAAGATATATATATATATACATATATACAGGGTGGTTATTAATCATGGTCCCCCAACTTTGAGTGTTAATAACTCAGAATTTGGTATTACATGGGAATTATTTTTGTATCTATATATATACATCCACGTCAGCTGAATGCAAAACATAACAAAGTTTGCAGTTGCTTGATCATTGCTGAAAAAAATTACCATAGAATCCAAGAGAAGCGCTATAATGGAGCTTTTGAAGCAAGAAGTCCATCTGCTCATAGTGAATCGGAAATTCGTCTGGAGGTGCAAGAAGCGATTGGAGGATGAAACTGGAGCCTCTTACTGCCCAGGAGCGGGTAGACCCCGAACGTGAGGACTCAGACCTCATCAAGGCCATGGCAAACCGAGTTAGGCGAAATCCTTCATGATCCATGAACAAGTTAGCCAAGGAATGCAACGTTAGTCGGAAAACCATTCAATATATAATGAAAAATGACCTCCATCTTCACCCATACAAGCTACGAAAACTCCAGTGCCTATCGGAGGACATAAAGTTGAAGAAACTATGTCGAAGTAAGGAGCTGAAGAAGTGGTACGCGGCAAATCCTGGTGTGGTAATCATCTTCAGTGACAAGAAGTTATTTAATACAGAAAAAAACTCCTCCAAATGACCCGTGTCCTCAGCTTAGACATATCCAAAGTGGATTCAAAACATCAAGTACGTCTTCAGGCGTCAAAAAAAACGGAATACGTGATGATCTGGGCAGCAGTTGTCTCAAACGGCAAAATATTACCAATCTTTAGAAGCCTTATAGATCTTCACGGAAGATCTACATATAAGGATGTCTTTTTGGAGTTTTGAAGGACGAAGTGATGCTATGGAAGAAGACTCATATCCAAGAACAAGACCTTTAATTGACTTTTTCTTATCACACAAATTTAAATGACTTTTCTCTTAATGTTCATTGAATCCAACTTCCTCCTTTCACATAAACAGCCTCCACACGGTGCCTGAACCTCCCAACGGCATGAGCCACCTGTTCCTGGACAAGTTGGCCACTGCCTGGATGATGGCAGCTTTCAAGGAGTCCACAGTGTTGTGAGCACGCTTGTTAGTGTCCCTCTCAAGGACGCCCCACAAGTAGTAGTCGCAGGGGTGAGGTCAGGGCTGCTGGGGGGCCAGAACTCCTTTGACCAGAACATGTCGAGATTCTCTTCCTGACTTGGGATCGGTCTGGAGTTTTTCTTTCCGGTGTTAGGAATCCTTCCTCGATGTCCTCCGACTCCTTGAAGGACTTGGCAATGCTGTAAACAGTAGCTTTGGGGAATTTGAAGAAGTCGATTATCTCCTTGGGCGCACGGTCGCAACGGAGTCCACAATAATGGCCGTCCTGCGCTCAAGTTCCGAGGACATTTTCAATATTTTTGTTATTAAATTAAAGCTCATATGATATACTAACCAGTTCATACATTTTTAAGCTTCTACCTAACTGGTTTCTGAGATACAAGTACTCAAAGTTAGTCTAGATTCGCCTGCACACCCCTGTATATGTATGTATATAGATCTATATAATATATATAAACTTTCAAATATGTAGCTGAAAGCTAAGAAAAAACTGAACCTATTACCATTACTTTGCGAAAAAATATTTAAAACACTTAAATTTCTAGGAAAGCAGAAAAAAGAGAAAAACCTTTTTACTTTCTTTTTGAGTATCAAAAGTATTATTTTATTTCCTCACTTTAAAGGACAATTACTAGATTTCTATAAAATTTCAAAGGAAATACTTAAATCAGTTATAAAGTTTCATTATTTTCAAATAATGAATCATATATTAATCAAATATTTATGGAAATATTTGTGTTTAAAAAGAAGAATTATACAGCTTAAAGGAGTAGCATTTTACTTACATTGTTCTCATTGCTGGATTTTAAATTAAGCTGTTCAAGGAGAATTTGTTAGTTGGGGATACAATAAAAAAATCATTTTTAATATGTTCATTTATTAAATTTATAATTTTTTTCCTCCAAAAAACTAAAGTTTTTTATATCTGATACATGCTTTTGAAATGTTCCTTCTAGGAATTGTAAAATAATCAATATAAAATAATAATTTATTCCACAATTGTTTTTGCAATATAATATCTGTCATGAATATGAACAGTAATAATGATTATTGAAGCAATATGACGAAATTATTATTATAAGTTCCTTAAATTGCGTTTATCTTTGTATATATGTATCTATCTGTGAATTTATAGATATATTTTTTTACTTTTTTATACAAAAGGGATATAGAGTTTTGAATATTCTATTTAGTTGACATTTTGTATATCGATTTCATGGAAGATAAAACCAGGAGGCACAAAAATTATCTACTTTATTTCAAAAATAAAAAAGAAGATGAAACTTATGACATGATGTTCAGGAATAAAAAAAACGGCTGCTAATTAAAAATTTCATAAAATCAACATTGTACCATTTCGTTAAGGGCATTTGTGAAAATGTTTACAAGTAACTTTATTAATTCTTAGTCTTTTAAAAGGCTTATATATGGAATGATCTTACAATAAAAATATATTAGTGTAACATTTCATATCTCGTTGAAAATTAAATCAAATAGTGTTTAAGGTCCTTGTATTACGAGTAGGTAATCGCTAAATCGAATCCATCTTTCGAAGTTACCGAATAATGTAATGACTCAAATCTTAGTCTCCTAAATTTATGTTTTAGAATATAATTAGGAAAAAGGTATTATTTAGAATATGCATATAAATATATATATATATATATATAGTATATTAACTTTGTATCTATACCTATATAAATGTAAATATATGGTCATATATATATATATATATATTTATTATATATATATTATATATATATTTATAATATATTATATATATATATATATATATATATATATATACCTGAATACACACTATATCCGGCTATTTTATTTGATGATCACGATTACATTTCAACCGTAGATCTAAATCTGAAGTACATTTCAAAGATCCCCTATCAATTATATATAGCGTTTGTTCTTTTTTAAAGAAAAAAAAACATACTCATCCAAAGCAATATTTCCTTTTTTAGAGATTTTCATACACATACTAAGGAGAGGGATCGAAAATACCCATTAAAGAAAATAATGCATCGAACTTTTTAACTACCATATGTGAAAAAATAAACACGCAAACAGCTTAAAGAGACTTCCATCCCCATTATGAAGGTCAAAGAGGTGAAGCTAATGTTTTAAATATGTTGAAATATCTCAAAAGATCACAGGCTCTTATTCAAAGAAGCACAGCACATAAATTTTTTGTAGAAAAACAACTTTCTGAGGTAATTATATTATATATATATATATATATATATATATGAAAGTGTCTTAGACTTTGTTTATTTCTTTAAATACCCCAAGCTTGAGATAAACAATAAACAATTGTGAGCAACAAATGGGTGCAAGACACGAAAAAACATCAGTCTTTGAAGAAAAGTGATATGGAATAGTATAATGGAACACAAATGTTTCTTAAGTTCAACTTCTTATGCAGAAAAGAAAATGATTTTTTTCTTATTGGTATCTAAAGATACATATTTTTATCAACGTACAATATGGGCACATATGGCTTCTGTGGAGATAGGTTTTTTATACTTTCAATAGTATATATATATGTATATATCTATATTATATATATATATATATATATTATATATATATATATATGAGTAATATATTTACTCTAAGGGCAATGTGCCAAATAATACAAATCTTAAAAGAGAAATATGTGGCCAACCCTTGAAAAATAGTATTCAATTTCAAGAAATTCCTAAAATCAATAATACAAGTTGTTGTTTTCCCCTTTTCGGTATTACAATATATAGCAGATATATACAAAAGGACGAATTATAGGTAAACGTAATATCATGTAATATTTTTTTGGGTAAATAAAAGAAAAAATAAACATTTTAGGAAGAAATAGCTCTTTTAATATAAAGCCTAAATCTATCTACTCAAAAATGCCAAAAAATCAATTTAAAAACTCTAAAAGAATCTTAGTTTGTAATGACTATCACTATCCTCCGTTACGCGTTTAAGTATATCCGCTGAATATTCCTTTTATTTCTATTTAATTAGATAAATAATGATATAAGATTAGCTAGTATAATACTGAAAAATACGAAATACGAATAAAAATAATGTTATAATATATAACAACTGTTTATTCCGTTCATTGTTTTTGCGTTCAGCGTTCCGTTAGCTTTCAGCGTTCAAGTATTTTAAAAAATAACACTGTGTAATTTTGAAAAATGGAAGTACTATTTAGGGTTTTTATAATAAAAATTAGCTCGAGCCGACTTTCAAATGATGAAAATTTGTTGACTGGATCTACCCAGGGGTCCCAACCTGGGGGTCGCAGAACGTCTATATTCACTACATAAGAGGGTCGCTAGACTGTAGATTTTTCTATAGGGGGTCACCAAAGAAAAAGGTTGGGAACTTCTGATAAAACCCCCAACTTGTATATAATTTTTCCTGACTGTAACAAGTTATCATTAAATTAGTAGTTTTCCATACAAAAAGACAACACGCCAAGTCACCATGAAAAAACTTAACTACTTTTAATCTTAATAAAAACAATTTCAGATCAATATATTTGAAAAAAGTGTCGCGATGACCAGACTCGTTTATTTTCGAATAACGGAGTCCGAGTTCGATATTAAGAATCTGCAAAAAATTATTATAAAGCTGAGATGTATGAGTAACTGGATCCCTACTTTCTTCCGTAATAGATACATTACATTTTAAATTATCTCATATTTAAGGTGTAATAAATCAAGACAAATACGAAATCAAAGCTATATAATACAAATTAATATTATAAAAGAACATTATATGAATGTATTTTATTTTACAGAGTTATATTTTTTAATCATCTTTACAATATAAAACACATTTATATTATATAAACACGAATCAACCATTTTCTACATTTAATTGAAGTTAATATCGTCTTTGTTGATGCAAGTAAGATCAAGCAAAACATAATGACTTGTCCATTTGGGACAATATTTTTATTGATCTCAAGAATGGACGAGGTGAAACTATTAGAGAATGAACTTGGAGATTAAACACTTCGAAAAAAATAATATTAAATAATTTATCTTACATTCCTCAGAGTACTTTGGTTGAGACATTCGCAACCATCATGGTGCCTTAAAAATTATTGCTATATCCAGGAGAAGCCAAATAATAAATTATCATCTATAGTCATCAAACATCCTTAAATAATTGTGACATCCGAGTATAAAATGTTTACCAAACTATGCTAATTAGTTAATAGGAAGCGTATAGGGACTAACCTTGTAAATATATTTTTGTTTGCTCGTAGACTGTCATTTGTGCTCCATGACGAAATGAAAAAATTATACACTGTTCCCAGTCCTCGTATCCGTTTCCTAAGATTTTAACTCTCGAGCCCTCCTATCGAGTCCTTATATTTAAGTTATCGAGTCCACGAATCCGAGTCCATCAAAATGAGCAAATCCATGATTCCGAGTGCACAGACGGGATGAGTATACCGTAGTCAGACTTAATCTCAACTTATTTCAACAATAGTTGCATACTTAAATACTAAATAAGTTGTTATTTTGTAATAAGAATGAATGAATAAAAAGTCATTCAATTGTGTAAATTTTTTTGTCACTTGGGGTAATTTTTTAAAAAAGTGCTTTACTATTCTATAGAAAGTTCTTGAGAGAGTAGTTTATAAGTTCTTCTCATAATATTCCATCCCCTTGTTCATATCCTAGAAAAAAATACTTAATCAAAACTACATTGAAATGCTTGGAAAAATTGAACGCTGAACGCAAAACTCTTTTTTTTCGTTCAATGTTCAAGCGTTAAAAAATAAGTTTGCGTTCCGTTCACAAGCCTGGTATTACATAGGAATTTTTTTTGTTTGATCGCAATTAAATTGATCGGATCGCTGATCGGAAAAATCCCTGATCGTTATATCGCTATATCGCAAATAATTTATGATCGCTATTTTGATCGGATCGCTATTTTTTTCCTGACCACTCACAAGCCTGATAATTTCGATAAAGAAAATCGATAAAAATTGTAATCTACTTACTATAAGAAAATAAAACGATAGTGTCCAAAATTTCTCACTAATAGCGATAATTGCAAAACGATAAGACGGAAGAGGATGTAATTCGTATTTGGATATTTCTATCAGGGAAATTTAGAGATATATTTCATATCGTTCATCATTTGTGAGGACAACGATAAGGGTGGAATGGTACTTATTTTCTTGAGATGGCAATAAAAGATAACAATAGTAGACTTCAGCAAATATGATCTTTTATCGCTTATCTATCTCACGTTGTGACCACCAGAACTTACAGTACGGACAAGAACTTGACCAGGAGACAATATATTTGTAGTAAAATAAAAAGCCATAAGACAATTCCTAGGATAAATGTTTTCAATCTTTCCTTGAAAACATATATTAACTCGATATTACTAAAACTCCGGCTGCACAAGTTCCTTTGAGAATAACCATTTTTGACGTAACAATCGATATTTTACCAGCTTTGAGTTACTGGTGCAATTATAATAAAAATGACCGTTAGAGGCTTTTTTTTTTCCTTACTACGGATCAAAAAATTGCTAGGAACAAAAAATAATATTATTATGCATTAAACTTTATTTATAATATTGGTTATGCATTAAACTTTATATCTAATATTTATATTATATATAATACTTATATATATATATATATATATATATATATATACTGAACAGCTATAAATTAACATTTAACGGCAATTTTCAACCATAATTGTTTGAAAATATGAATTTAAAAAAAAATTATTCAGCATTCTGATTTTTGCATTTATTGTTTATACATTCAAATGATTAAATTACTTAAGGTTCCCATCTGACTGAAGCTTCTCAAGCTTGAGCTTCATGCCCATGTACGCCTTCTCCTCGGCCTGGAGATTGTCCAGGCATGTGCCACTGGCTCCATGGCTGTGACGTACTCCTTCATTATGGTCACGTCCTTCTCCACAAACACAGACACTTTCTGAAAATTTTTTTTAATTATTTAATAATTATAACAAAGATAATTTTATCTCTTTTATATTTAGAGAAGAAAGAGAAACGTTATATTATAATAATGAAACTTTTCTCTCTCTTCTCTGAATATAAAATGAAATTCTATATGGGACCATGAACGCAACCTCTTTGTTATGACGGGGGTACATATTTTATATATTAAGAAAGGACTGATTGTCACTTATTCTCTCTGCGTATACACAATAACTGCACGACGTGAACTGAGTGGCTACGCGGTGCAACACTGCTGCCACGTGTCTAGACAAGAATAAACAATTTCTGGCGCACCTTTTTAGTCCATGCCACGTTTAGCGGCATTACATTTAGAGCAAAAGCGAGAAAAAGTAGTCTTTTTTCTATGAGTAATCCTTTTTAATAACGGAAACTTTTTTATGTGAGCAGATGAGCGGAAGTTAATTTTAGAGGGTCCGCTCACCACATTCCGCTCACTTCTCACAAAGATGATCCGCTCTTGCATTCCGCTCACCAATTGCTCCTCCGCTCAGAGCGGACGAGCGGAATAATGAGCGGAAGTGCCCACCACTGATATATATATATACATATATATATATATATATATATATATATATATAGGAAACGCCGGTACCCGGCCCGAGTCCCGGCTGTTTTTTGAGCGTCCCAGCCCGGACTTAAATATTTTCTTTAGTTTGTCATTCATAAGTGACGAAGTTTTTCTTAGAAGGAAATTTCGAAAAAAAAATTCTTAAAAAACGTCCTCACTTTCTTTTGGAAATTCTTTTCTAAAAAATACTCGTCACTTCAGAATGTCGAAGGAACGAAAATATATATTAAGTCCCGGTTGTTTTCCTCATATATATATATATATATATATATATATATATAATATATCTATATACATTGGTGTACAGCATTTTTCTTATGGATATACAATTTTATGCAAATGGTTAGCAAATTTAAAGGATCAAAGGCGGCAAAGCTGCTAATAACTATCAACAAAGCCATATGATTGCTCCTAAAATAAAAGAAATAATACAAGGCCATGATATAAGAACATTTGAATTCGTTTGAATTTAATTTTATGAAGCCCCTACAAAGCCAACTACAGCTATAACTTTGTCTTTTACCATAATCAATTCAATATTTATTTCACAGTCCGAAGGACACTTATGTGTATGTTTATACAAAGCCAACTACGACTATAACTTTGTCTTATACCATAATCAATTCAATATTTATTTCACAGTCCGAAGGACACTTATATATATTTTTATTTGTAGAGTTGTACATATCACGTCAATATATATGCAAAATAACATATAAAGAGATCTAGATTTGAAATATTTTTTTAAAGATGAGTTTTTTCGCAAGTATTTATTCCAAACGTAAAGATTGACAATTGTTTGTTTTGTACTTTTGTCATAAATGAAGTGAAAAACAAATTATAATTTGATGTTTTCTTTTTAAAAATGTATAAAATGATGTCTAAAGAACATGTTTTTTTAGTTAGGAGCTAAACATCAAGGATAGATGCTGCGATTTAATAATCTGATCAGAGCACTATAATATTTATATGGAGAAATATAATCATAATTTCTAAGTTTTTCCAATTTTGTTAGTAAAAATAATAACTACGGAGTAATTTAGCATTTTAACATATTTCATTATTTTTATTTTTTTCGTTTTATTTGTTTTTATTGAGCTCATTCAATTGACTTAATATAAACATATATTTAAATGAATTATTACTCTTAGTATGTTTTGTATAAAATTTAATATAAACGCTTTTTGCATTTTTTCTTTCAATGGACCAATTAAAAAAGCACAGCGCAGCGTGTCAGAAAAATAGATATAGCTAATTTCGCAAACCAGATGGAAGTGCCACAGAAGAAAGTTCTTATTGGTTTTTCTCCCAGTTGTTGGTACTTGGTCAGTGAGGATTAGTAATCATAAAATGACAACTTTGAGCCGCCCGAGGACAAGAAAAGCATAGGCACGCGCATACTAATCTGCACCGGATACAAGATATTAAAATCATACCAACTGTAAAATCCACCAGAACCGAGCTGAGTTCAAAAAGAATTTGTTTTTCGTTCAAACTTTCACAAGATTATCTTTATTTACAAGGTCAAATCCTATTGGAAAGTTCCATTCTCATATCCGAAAATAATCTAACTTTTAATAACTCTAATGCCCAAACTAATCGATTCATCAAAGCTAAAATCCTTATCAGCGTCCTCTTGAAAACACCGAAACTTTGCAGTCCCTGTGAATATTACTGATGAGGCATAGTTGAACGACGCCCCACATCGTCGTCTGCAAGAAGCAAGAAGATGTTCTCGAGACTAAGTCTAAGCGGCCTGCAACAGGTTCCACTAAAAACTGGCGAAGGTCATCGAGCCCAAAAGATCTTACTGAAAGTAAAACGAAGAGCTAACATCTATATTAAGAGCATACTTTTATTTTTTTTTAAGAACAAGAACTCCATTGATTACACAGGTCAACAAAAATCAACTAAAAAATGCAGGTCGGTCGGTGAATTCTTGTCACGAATTTTGTGTACAACGGCACAGCCGGCAGGCCAGTCATTAGGAATCCTGGATCCTCGGAAGATTTCCAGGAAAAACACTCAAATTCCAATGAAAGGGGTAAAATTCCTCTTTATTATTTGCCTACGTTGTGACGTCAGTTTCTCTCTCTGTTTCTATCTCACTGGGTGACTTATGAATTTCTCTAAAAAGGGCAAAATGGAGAAGATTTAAAAATATTCATTTGCTAATTATGATTAAAATAAGGCATTTTATGGAACACCAAGCATATCAAATTAAAACTTGATATTTTTTCTTCATATTCATATGAATTTTTAATCATGTAAGACCTTTTAGTGAGGAACAGTGAGTTTCTAAGTAAATCCCTTCATTTTTCGTACAAAAGGACATATATTTTAAAGTCTAAATGTGAAAGAGAAAAAGTAAAATTGAAATGAATACTTTGATCTAAGCTCTATCAAATCATTGCTATTTATTTTGTCTATACTTCAGTCCTTGTATGTCAATAATGGCTCTGAATCGAAAAAGTGCTGAAAATTTGAAATCCATTTAGCTCTGAATTTATCACTAACTTTGAAAAATGAATACCATATTCGGAATCAGTGGATAAAACTCTATAATAATTAGTGAAAATTAGTCCGACCTAAATTTGGCTGTTGCCCAGTGTTATCAGTGTGTTTTTCTATTATTTCCAAAAGTGAAAAAATATATCCGGGACACTTTTGAAATTGCAAACCTTAGTCATTTGCAGTCAGTTTCTTCTATATATGGCTAATAAAAGGTGAATCTCCCTTGGAGACAGTAAGAATAAAGCTTAAGATGTATATTTATATGATGATTGTTCAATTTTTGTTTGTTCATATATTTTACTTATTTGATATATTAGGATATAAAAAGATGCTTCGACTTATGCTTAAAGTATTAATTTTAATCTATATGTTCATCTTTTTAATTCTTACTATATACAACTACTCTAAATAATTAATGTTAAATTATTTTTTAATGATTTAAATTATACGGTTGTCGTTATTTGCGACTATAAAACTTTATTTGTGTAGACATCCCATTCATTTGAATAATAATAATACTAGAGGCATATATACACTCAGAGAGTGCAAACCTCCGCCGTCATGAGCCTTCCGAGGCGGATTTTTCACGACTGGGGAGGCGTAGAGAGACGGGGAGGGTTCCCCTAGACGGAATTCCGAGAGGAAGACGCTCCCGGCACCCAATTTCACAGCAAAACGACATCTATTGGCAGAGTAGGCTAACTTGGCAAATTTAGTAGTATTTAGCTCATTTGGCGCCTTAATTCTGCACTCAGAGATGCCAAAATTTAATCACTTCTTCCTTTTCGCACTTCCAACAACTCCACAAAATTTCATCCAAATCCGTTCAGTACTTTTTTGAGTTATCCTGCTGACAAACCAACACACCAACAACAACAAACGCCAGTGAAAACATACCTCCTTCGGCGGAGGTAATAACTAGAGCATATATACACTCAGAGAGTGCAAACCTCCGCCGTCATGAGCCTTCCGAGGCGGATTTTTCACGACTGGGGAGGCGTAGAGAGACGGGGAGGGTTCCCCTAGACGGAATTCCGAGAGGAACACGCTCCCGGCACCCAATTTCACAGCACAGCGACATCTATTGGCAGAGTAGGCTAACTTGGAAAATTTAGTAGTATTTAGCTCATTTGCGCCTTAATTCTGCACTCAGAGATGCCAAAATTTAATCACTTCTTCCTTTTGCACTTCCAACAACTCCACAAAATTTCATCCAAATCCGTTCAGATACTTTTTGAGTTATCCTGCTGACAAACCAACAAACCAACAACCAACAAACGCCAGTGAAAACAATACCTCCTTCGGCGGAGGTAATAAAGAAGTCAAGTTTATTTACATTCGTTATGTTGTAAGATGTTTGATGCATGAGAAATGAATTACGGTTCTTTGTTCCTCTTTAAAATCCTTCTTCCTTGTTTGGGACAAAGCTGATTCTTGGATAATAATAATTGAGATTTATGTTATGGCTGTAGGAGAAGGAGGGGTTGGGTTTTTTTTTCATAAGGAGGAGGAGGACGTTGATGACCTCTTCCGGCTACTTGGGACAGTCGTAGGAACAAATTTATTTATTTTGTACGTCACAGCATACAAAAGGATAAATGTAGCGAAATCGGTGTTCAGAAGAAATGACAAAGGAAGAAATGGTTGATCAAATTGATGATATTCGATCCACTGGGTTTCGAAAGAGGAAAAAATAAATATTAATTAGAAAATATATTATATTTTATACATATATTTCAAAATATTTCGATGATTTTGAGTAATTTTTATACATAGGGAAAATTATCAAAAGTATATTATAATATTTTATACACAAGTTCTAATAGTAATGAGAGTTTAGAAAATTTATGTAAATTTTTACAAACAATTATATACCTTAGGAGAATCGACTTTGGATATCCATTAATTATCATTTATCAATAGCAATTATTTAATTAGGATAACTACATATATACCTATATTATAAATGTAAGTGATACCCATTATATTTTAAAATGAATAAAAGTCATATATTATGTATTTTCCTTTTTATAAATCTTCATATCTTTTCTATTTTGACGGTTTTTTTAATTTTCCAATTTTCTTAACAATGGCAAAATGAATAGAAGAAAAATTGATCCACTTTAACACATTTTCATCCAGTAAATCAATTGATAATGACTTTGCTTTTTGTCACATGCCTTTTTACCAATTGGATAAATAATTGTAAAAAAGAATTTGCTTAACTTGAAATCTTCCTTGATGATGTCTTTTTAACCTAAGATGGCTGCAACCACTTGATGAAAAAGTTGATTCTTTGAAAAAAGGAAATCTACTAAGAAATCTATTGATGTTTGTGATAGATTTTGTTATTTAAGATACTTTTTTCTCAGAACGACACCATTGTTTATATATTATCATTATCTTTCTTTTTCTACTCTTAACACTAAAACTACCAGACAGTTGTCTCCCTCTCCTTGAACAGCCATTAGGGTTATTAATGACACATATGATAAATTTAATAGTTTTTATTCATAAGTGTATATTTACATGTGAATATTAGGAACATTTAATTCACATTTATTTTTTTCTAAATTAATTAAACAACTACACGAAAAATCAGAGCTTGGCTGTATCTATGACCCCACAAATCCCAGTTTTAATCTGTAAAAATGTCAAAAAGATCCCTCCGTAGTTCAAGTGTTAAGACCTGACATTTAGACTTTGACTTCTGAAGTATACCATTCATTCTTTCCTTAAATGTGGTGTATATTATATATATATAATATATATATATATAGTATATATATATATATATAGGGCTTTGCCGGTAAATTGGGACTGTTTCAGGGTTAAATTTAGTAACATCTGATTTGAATTTGGCGCCAATTCCTACACCATTGGAATCAACAGACAATTTTCTTTCGTTTGAAACTACTTGAGTTACTGTGAGTGAGAGCCATGAAGCAAGAGAAAAGGTCCGCCTTCATCGTTCTCGCCTGTGCAGGACACGCAGCTTCAGAGATCATCAAGGCCACCTAGCTCCGCAGGTCGAAAGTCTTCAGGTCTTAAAGGCCTTCAAGTAGGAGGCAAAACGCAGAGGAAGAACCACAAGCAGAGAAGTGATGCCAAGAGGTCTTTCAAGTTCCTGACTGGCCTGAAGAGGTCAATTTCGGCAAATCAAACAATTCCGATCCCACCCTCGCTAAAACCGTAGTGTGCATGTCTCCACCATCTCCATTGCATAACCACAACCTGGAGATAATGTCGTATGTCCGGAGGACCAGAAACCTCCTTACAGACAAGGCCAAGGCCATCAGGGCTGAGAGGTGCCACAAGTTGTTGAACCACCTCAAACACCAAAGTGCTCCTAAAGTGGTCATTTTTTTGGACGAAAAGAAGTTCGCTGTTGACGCCGAGATCAACAGGCAGAATTCCAGAGTGATTGCCTTTGAACCCTCTCCTGTCCTCAAGACGAAAATCCAGCCGGTGTGATGGTCTTTGGTGCCGTTGCCCAGCGACGGCAGCATCATGCCTCTCATCTCGTTGAGGCCGGCCTCAAGATCAATACTGCGGAGTACGTGCACATCTTGGGAGGAGGTTATTTTCCCTTGGATGGATGAGAAGTTTGGTCTGGACAAACCCCCCGCCATTTCTAAGTATAACTTAGTTCCAAAATATTTTTCGGTGACGTCCGTCTGGCAGAAACATAAACAAATAACTTTTACCATATATACATCTCTACTCAAATTATCATTAGTGTATCGTACACTTACAAAAATGGCTTCAATTAATAAAAAGAAAAAAAAGACAGTGGTGCAGTTGCGGTTTGTCCTTCATTGGATCCCAATGCTCACAATGTATTGTACCACTCGTTTCCAACCAACATCAAACAGAGAAAAGCTTGGACCATCGCATGCAAAAGAGGAGATTCGACATTTCAGCCTTCATCATCCTTTATGTGTAATAATATTTATATATTATATATGATTATAAACAGTATTTTGTTTTGAATAATTTATAAATTATATATTTTTTTATTAATATGTATTTCTAATAATATTTATAAATATATATTATAACCATATTTTTGTTTTGTATTAATTCATAATTATATACTTTTTTCTAAATATGTCTTTGTAATAATATATGATTATAAATAGTATTTTGTTATAATTTATTTCGTTTGTTTTTTATGTGCTTTAACATATAATGATTGAGAGTTTGTTTTTTCATGAAATATTTTGGATATTTTGAGCAACTTTAAATCAAAAATTTATGATTACTCACAAAATTTAAATATTTTCCATTTTCTAATAGAATTGTGATAATTAATTATTCTATGATCTAATTAAAGGCTAAATTCGATTATATTTAACATATTTTACTTATACAATATACCCTCTTTTGCCATTGTGACGTCATGCTCATGAGGTAGGTTGCGTGTCGGTGTATTTTTTTTTCTTTCATTGGTTAAAATGGCTCTACCTTACTTTTAACTACCTTGGTCTGGACAATGTGGACTCGTCCAGGACTCTGTACCAAGCCATGGGTCCAAGCTACACAGACCTTGTTGGCCAGAAAGTTCCCAATTTCGTGAAGGCTCAAAACTGGCCTAGTAATAACCCAGATTGGAACCTTCTTGATTATTTTCTCTGGGGCGTCTTTCAAGAAGGGTCAACGAACACTATCATGGCAGAGTTGACCAGCTGAAGGTCTCCATCATCAAAAACCGCAAGAAAATTCCTGCCAGTGATATGGTGACTGCTGATCGGAGGTTCAGGGCCAGATTCGAGGCTGTTATTGAGGCCAAAGGGGGCATATAGAATAATATCAATATATGTTACCTTATTAAACTTCTTTTAAAATTTCATCCAAATAAATTAATTAATAACCTAATTGCAGTCATTTTCGTTTTTCATTGTAACAGTCCCAATTTACCCGCAAAGCCCTGTATATATTTAAGTAAGATGGCTCCATTCTTAACTTCGTTGGCTATTTACGTTTCCTACTTTTATTGAGTTTATTATTATACAGTAGGTTGGGCGAAACACATTAATCATATGTTATACTTTTAGATTAAATTAATTTTTGTTTCAGAAGTAAATATACCTCAACTTTTATTGATCTGAATTAGTTTATTATCTGATAATTAGAGATCAAAGTCATAGAACCTTCAACTATGTGAAGAAGGTACCAGATACTCGATGTTCCCTGTCAAGCTTTCCCGAATCAATGTGCAAGACTTGGACTACCTTTGATACTTGATTTGTGCTTAGTGAGGAAATGTAAAGACTTTGATTTCACCATTAATCAAATCTAAACGTTTTGTTGAACGGTATATAACGGCAATCTTTATATACTTATAGTCTGAAAAATTTAATTTTACACACATGATTAAGGTGTTATAATCCAAATAATTTTTGTAAATAAATACAATTAATAATAAAAAACTGCGTGCAATATTCAGACTATCTTCTACCATATATTTCTATCCTAATTTGATGTCCTAGCAAAAAAAATTCAACATCTTTATTTAAAGAGTTGATGATATGTAAATTGTAAGGGTCCCCTCGTCCCTTATTTACAGATTATTAAATATATTTTTACAAATATTAATTTGCTTTACTCCACGAACAACTATTGATAAAGGAAAAAAATAATTTTTAAATTTAGCTTCAACACTTATTACGAACAATGATCGTGAAAGATATTTGTACATTGTAGTTCAAAAATTAAATGTTTAAAAAGATCAAAACATTTTCTTATTTTTATACGTTTATCAATGAATGGATATATAAAATAAAATTTGAATAGTTTTGAGCTCCGCCATTGTGGACTAAATACAACAAACGTTATATGCTCTCAAGGTGATTTCAACTATAAATATATTTTATTGCTCGTAAAGCTAAGCTAAATTAGAACTAAGTTAACCAAAAGAGTTATTATCGTTGGAACTTTTCGATAAGCTTTTGTTTTTAGCCGATTTCACTTTAGATGCTTACCTGAAAACGCAGACAATATTGTCATGAAGCTTCCTAGATCTTCTGTAAAGTTAACAATTAACTGCACAATAATTTAGGTTTAATGTTTTAAAATCCCAGCATCATCGTTGCCTGGCTGTGTATCATATTATATTGTGTATTTGAATGATCTTATTATATGTTGCATTATGAATCTTATTTTCATGCCCAATATAATTGATTTGGAAAGATGTTGTTGAAAATATACATATTTGAACGATTTTTTATACAAATTGAGTATTTCGCCTTTGATTAAAATAATAATTTGAGTCCGTCAAGCCTATCGAATGAATTCAATGAAATATGATTGTCTCAAAAGATAGGTAAGGGAAAGGAGAGGAGAGGGGAAGCAACATTCAATTGAAGGCTTGAATGACTTTGAACTGAATGGGCAATGTGCATTCATCAACTTGACCAGTTAAGTGGGTCCAGGCATACTCCTCACCCAACAACTTTTCTTTCCTACATCAAATGCAAGGCGATTTCTCTTCTATTTTTATATGGAGTCCCTGGAGCGAACGAAAAGTTATTGATTATTTTATAAATTATGTCATGGTTTCTTAAAAGGTAAAAACACTCTTCAAAAATAGATGATTAAAAATCAATGCAGGTTGTTGTTGCCTTATCATTAGACCATTAACGGGCATACAAATGCATATAAGGTATATAAGTGAGGAATAACTTTCAAATATGATTCATTTAAAGATACACCAAAGGCTTTAAGCCTTTGCTACTATCAAAACAAAGCCAATTTATATTAATATGAAAAACCTATAAAAAACTTTAAAAATATTGAGCTATAATGCCTAAGGAATTTCTGTTACTCCGGTTCTGTATTATCCAATATGGATTTTGCTTACGCCAAGGAAATAAGTTCCGGACCTTACTACCAGATGGCGCTATTAATCAAAATGGACATATTTTTAAAAACCGATACTTTTAATAGGATAATGGCAATATTTATGACGTTTTATGGATTCGTCATTAGAGTTACGTGATTTAATGACACTACTTCTTTGGTAAAATAGCAATGGATTTAAAGCAAATTCGTGTTTTGGTATAGTATTACTTTTTATAGCAGTTATCTAAGAAAATATAGGTATTAAGGATAAACGAATCTTAACTAAAAGTAATTGATGCTATAATGCTTATTTATATTGCTATAATGCTTATTTATAACTTGTCAGATGTAATTCTATCGAACCCTATAGACACACAAAAAAAGTAATTGATTAAAATTATTACAATTACATTTACCACAAATACAACTAATAAGTCTAAAAAGGATAATAATTGAAAGTGTTTAATAAAATGAGATAATGACAATTTTTTCTCTTCATTATTTTTCTTTGTCTCATGGATAAACATTTTTATTTTGACTGGAGTTTTTTTCTTTTATTATTCTTTCTAATACCGATCATGGCATCTATGGTGGCGTTCAAAATGCGTCGATGCAGTCTTGACACCTTTTCGGCAAGTGTGCCATATCACTCCTCTTTAGTGATTTCTTCCATAAAGTACTTCGATTTTCAACATATTGTACACGAACTCACACAATGATAAATGAAGTAGATTTAATTCAACAAATAATGAACCATCAGTATCATTATAAATAATGATAAAATTAATCGTTATGATGGAATCCATAATCAATAATGATTATATTCAATATTATTATTTCATCTATAAAGATCTTATTTTCTATACTTGCAATATATATATATATATATATATCAAACAATTATGGAGATAGGAATCTCTTCAACTCCATGTTGAATTTGATGGGTGCATGAAGGATAATTTTCCATGCTGTAGACATATCCTATATATATACAAGGCTGGGCATCGCCCCATTGCTATGATCCTTATAGGAAGCAAGAGCTATAAAAATGGGATGAATATAAGGTTTTCTTTGGTGAATAGATAATTGAAATGATTGCTTTTGTTATTTTTATTATTATGCTATGTCAGTATTTCAATATAAAAATCATTTTATTGGAAGGGAGCCGCCCAGAATATATATGTATGTAATATTTATACCCAAGACAACACTTTTGCAGACATAGATTATACTTAGATGAAATGATATCACGGTTTTTTAAATTGTTTTAAAGAAAATCTTATGTGATGGCTTTCATCTCTGCCAAGTTGGTTTATTTACTAATTCAAATTAAGTACAAGGGTTTTATTTAAGGTTTCCTCTATCTAAATTCAAGTGTAGCGGCTTAAAACAATTTCATTTGACTAAAATTCAATGTTCAATTTTTTTTCAATGTTTTGAAGAATTAGGTATAACAAGTGGCATTTTTGTTTATAGCTTTTTATAATTCATATAATACATGTTATAAGATAATATTAGCCTTTTTCCTTAAAAATCCTTTACAACTGTCAATGCAGACCAATAAATATGAAGCCTCTTTGCATTTTAATCATATACTAGAGGTCAGCGAAGCTGTACCATCAAACAACGCTCTAAAAATAGTAAGCTCTAAAAAAAGTGAAGAATCAACATTCGTTGATATTCGGAGTTTTTATTTTCTGAAATATATATAAATATTATCAAAATGCGATGACGTCAAATGTCATCTCTTAAGTTTTTCTCCACTTATAAACCCGTCATATTTCCGCTCAGCTTTAAGCCTTACATAATTTGGTCTGTGATGTTTTAATGATATATATTTTTATTAAGTTTCTCCTCATCATCTACTCGAATGACCTTTACGTTGTTGCACCCAAATGCATAGCATTCTCTCTTTTTTTTATTAAAAGTTATTTGCATTTTACATTTGTAATATAATTACGGCTTGAGACTTACTTTGCTTAGAGTTTTATATATTTTGAAAAATATCATCATTTTAGCTAAGAGCAAAAATTCAGAACAAAAGTCAAACAACAGCGAGAATAAAATCTAATGAATGAAAAGCAATATAAAACAACGAATTGCTAAATTTAAAAAGTATAAATATGGCATGAAAGTAGACTACATATGAAATTCAATTACATATTTTTAAAGTCTTTGGCGGATTAGACGACAATAAATTTCAGGCCCATGCTGAGTCCCCCAAAAAACATCAGGAGTCTTCATCTCAAGAGCGACATAGCAAATATTACGATTGACCTCATAGTGCTGATCCAGGGGATTTAAAGTAGCCAATTTTTCAGCTGAAAGGCTTTCGATGTATGTAAGAGCATACTACATGACTATGTTTTTAATTAAATATCTTTACAAACTAGCTTCTATATAAAAAAATGTGCCTTCATCAAATCAATAACATATTTGCAATCGTGTGGATATAAATAAGCATTATAACATTGAAATTATTGAATCTTTTCTATGGCCAATAATGAACTCTCTGTCTGAGATTCGAACCTGCACCCTCATCAATGAGAGTTAAACACGCCTTAAAGCGCTGAGCTATCGCACTCCCTCCAGATGTATGAGGGGGAATCTAGACATAACATTTTTGTGTGACCTTTCCCTCTCGGGATTCGAACCTCCACGCTTCGTCAAATCTAACCCTCTCCCTTCCCAAACATTTTTTTATAAATTGCGAATGAGAAATCTATTGACGAATAAATGAATTGACAAAAAGCTTATACATCCTCCCTGCTGGGTAAGTCTAATTACCTCCGCCGAAGAGGTATTGTTTTCACTGGCGTTGTTTTGTTGGTTTGTCAGCAGGATAACTCAAAAAGTACGGAACGGATTAGATGAAACTTTGTGGAGTTGTTGAAAATGCCAAAATGAACAAGTGATTAAATTTTGGCATCTCTGAGTGCAGAATTAAGATGCAAAACGAGCTAAATACTAATAAATATTTCAAGTTAGCCTACTCTGCCAATAGATGTCGCTGTGCTGTGAAATCGGGTGCCGGGAGCGCCTTCCTCTCGGAATTTCCGTCGAGGGGAACCCTCCCGTCCCTCTACGCCGCCCCAGTCGTGAAAATCCGCTCATAAGGACCCCGTGACGGCGGAGGTTTGTACTCTCTGAGTGTATATATGCCTCTAGTTTGATAAATATGATAAAGTGACTCTCTCATCCATTTTTAACATGTTCCTCATCATGAGAAGAGGCCTTAATGAATTCCATTTTTGGGGGAAGTATCATTAGCCTCGTGTCTATGGCATGAACACACACACACACAAAACAACTTTGAATAAGATAATTTATTATACAAATCAGTTTAAGTAAATTGATGAAAGAATAAGAAGAGGTAGGAAATATACACACACACACACACAATTCGAATGAAGGTGATTTATTTCGTTGTAAGTGTGGTGAGTTGGTGCGTGTTTTATGTATACAAATAAATCATTTGAGTTTACCGAGGGATTAGAAGGGTTCTCAGATGGGTTATAAGTTATAACACTGGCTTTCAAAATATAAGACAACAGAAATATGACATCAAAAATATTGTTCTGGACAATATTTTTATCCATACTGGATAATTTATAAGTGTTTTAGGTCTCTTTTTATACTAAAACGTATATATGGTATAAATGATTCAAGCACTTTTATGTTACCAGTCAATTGTTTAAAATTATGATTCATGTTTAAATTCATTCATACCTTCCTAATGTTTTTTATTATTCTTTTGAAGACATTTTATAAATATATTTCTTATATCTGGAATGAAATTCATATATTTTTTTATATTTTACTGCACAAAAAAATATAAAGCGTTATGAGAACGTCGATAATGTGTAAATATAGGTGACTAATCTAACATAGTACCTTCTAAATAATTGGCAGAGTGTGCAATATTCATTCTACACAAGAAAATCATGATAAAAATTTAATTTAGTCAACATTATATAACTAATGGCTCCCTTATAGATACCAGTCTTTACTTAAAAGTTAATTATTCTACAATATCTACATTTCTAGCATCAGGAATGAAGGAGGAACTTTCCCAACTTTTATAGTTCTAAAAAACAGTAGTAAAAATTAAGCTCAAGCAAAGTTCATTTTGGAAATGAAGCCCTTTTCAAGGTGCCTGCGTTGGTCCTTTATTTGCTTTTTAAAATGACAAAGTCATAAAAAGTTTGTTGAGAGAATTTCCTTTTTTTGTAAAAGGTAAATGTTAAACGCTTCTTTTGCTATTAAAACTATGTTGACTATACAAATAAGGTTCTTTAACTTTAAATAGTTTTTATTAATACTAGGTTAAAAAATCAAAGAAAATTTATACAGCAGATTATGAAATTTGTCAAAAGACAAACAAAATCATTGTATTTCATCCTGTTATTTTATTTATATCTTTCGACATTTTTTATTATGTCTACATTTTTCATTACGATTTTGTTTCTTAGATTTTTTAAATAATTCATTAAAGTAGATGTTTCTGCTTGAATTTAAATTATATATTTATTATTAGATTATAATTGATATTTATATATCTAATATCATTATATCAATAAAGTCTCTTTACAAAAATTCTTAGTGTCTAATAATCTATTTTTATAACCACTTTTATTGATATGTATTGAATTTCATTAACTGATTAATTACTGATTTTATGGTAATTTTATATTATAATGTTTATTTTTGAAAATTAATGTTATATTTTTTTGCCTAAATGGCTCGATAAAATAGCATCAGGCTGGATATAAATCAGCATACTAACATGAAACTAGTCACTCTAACCTAGGATCTAGGTATAGGTTGACCAAAAATAGCCTTCATCTCTCGGGAATCGAACCTGCGCACTCAACATTGATAGTTGAACACGTCTTAACGCACTGAGCTATCGCAATCCACAATATTATTACTCGATGTTTGTCTTCATTCAATTTAAAAATATAGAGGCAGCTTCAGTTACTCAAATCATCGTCTGTAATAAATGAAGATAACACTTGAAAATGTCAATCCTTTCATATTACCTGTGATGAGGTATTGATATTTCATTTAAATAATAAAAGGATAAATGGTTTGTAAAATAAATGTATAACACAAGAATAACAATGAATTTAACCATCTGCATTTTATCTAATATGTATTTTATTTTATTCTGAATCTCAAAATTACACAAGAACTTGATCTGTTGATAATCTATTAATACATAAATGTACGCTAAGAAATAAATCATTGTAAATCATCAGATAAAGACATCTTGGAGCATTATGCATAAATTTTATATATAAATACCAGAACGAGGCTGTGAACCAACTTGTACTTCGCCCGAAGGCGAGCCTCCAAAACACAGGCTTGGGTGGTTCTGAATCTATAACCACTTTGGACAATGGGGTTACGCACTTCCTGGTTCCCAACCTCTGAACTATTTTTCAAATATGTTTCCCAAACTACCGTTGCTACGTGTATGCGGCATCATTCAGCGCTGCACTTTTTTTGTTTGCTTAGGAAAATAAATCCTAAAAAGACATAAACAATTATTATGTTAAGTTTGTTCGAAGTAAAATATCCTTAAAATTCAATGATCCTAATTGATTATCATAATTAGAAATGATTCCTACAATTTTTTTAAAATCTTGGAACTTTCGCTGAAAAATTGATTCAATGGGAGGCTAAACCATTTAAAAAATGGGGTTCTTAGGGCTAGGTCATTTATAGTTATTCCCGAAAACATTAGTAAGTATAGTCATATAGGTACATATTTATTAGAGCATGGCCCTATAAAAACTATTTCTTCCTCAATAACCCCGCTTTGCTCATGCAGAGAAAAAATAAAAAAACGTTTCCTATCCTTAATCAGTTTCAAACATTAACTACACAATTGAAATCCGTCTATTTATTTAACACTTAAGAAAAATATTAGACAAATAAAGATTTGTACGAAAAAACAAACCCTAATCAACCAACTTAAACTAGTTTTGACCCCTTTTCCGCATCTCCAAATTTTTAAACCAATTTATGCTTGCGGTTCCGTACGAACTCCTCCAAATCATTTTAGTTATTCTGAACCATTTTGAAGGTTCAAAAGTTCCCTTGATGTTCATAATCACTCTGGCTGTTAAATACAAATATTACAGCTTTTAAAATGTTTATTATTATAAACATAATAGGATTTGACTCATCCTGTATGTATATATCGCTTCTATTTATTTTTGCAACAGTTGATTTGTTTTAAGTTATGTTTTTAGAGACTTTGAATTACAAATATGATATTGAATGTTTATTAGAGTTATATCTGAGCTTATGCATATTTAGCGGTCCTTGAGCTTGATGGGAAGTACCATGTACATGAAAGCATTATTTTACACTCACATACATATAAAAACTACAAATATACTTTATTTATCAAAACATTGTATTGTTTAAACAATAGTCCTTTTGTTTAATCTATGTTTTCTTTTGAAATACTTCTTTCTTCATGTTTATCTCTCACACTAAAATCTTTTATGTGTTTGTTACTAAAATATTTACATTAAATATCTTTGTTCCTGATTAATTAACAATGCATTTTCATGCGGCTCATATATCATTTTTATCTGAATATCAATCAACGTGTATTATTATTATTTAAAGCAGCAAGGAAGAAGGAACTGTATTATGAAGGACATGATACAAGCTTTTTAAGAAAGAATAGGATGCGTTTTGTATAATAAGAATAAAAAACACTTTTAAAGCCCAAAGTCATACATACATATATACATACATACATATATCTAAATATATATATATATATATATATATATAATTTCGTGAGGTGAATAATACTACCAATATAAATAATCTGCAAAACATGTAGATAAGTAGGCGAGACATCTCAATTGCGTATATCGTGATGTCCCGGCTATTAATTTTTGACAATTTTTAGCAGCGTTTGAATGATTAAATCTAAAGTTTCTCATGAGTAGATGATGTATGTAACTTGTAATGGGGAATGAGATTGGCATCTTTGCTTAAATAGATGTGCAACTTCTTTTCTTATGAATTCGAACACGCACAAAATGGGGATCTGAAAAGTACATAAGCCTCTCTTACTTGACATAGGAGGCGGTGACACTTCTCATAAGAGGATCAAAAGATATATTGAAGATGGGGTTTAATGGCGAGGAAGGATGAGGTAATACTTTTAATGCTTCATTTTATTATCATCATGATTATGTAATGGGCAAAATATTCATTTCATGCGTATAAAACATCAAGAAATTCAAGATTGCTCACTGTTTATAAGCTTTTTCCCCCAGAGACGGCAAAGTATCTTACAATATTCATAATGGAAAGATTATTTACTCTTTTATTTTAAAACTTTTAAATATTAATTTTTGTAAATTGATATAAAAATACTTAAATAAAACTTTTTAGGGACGCCATTTGTTAAAATAGCCATATGCATTTCTATATTTCGATCCAGCAGACTAGTATGTACACTAAATTAACAATATTTAATACTGTTGTAATATAGAATTGGTTTCACGGGGCTTATATGTACATTTATATAACAAATGTGAGTAAGGGAGGGCGAATACAAATAGTGATCTAAAACTTCAACGTCAAGTAGCGAACACTAAAGTCATAATTTGGAACCACAAGCTCCTTACAATATCATAAATATTGAAACACTTTTTTTCTAAATTCAATTGAGAAAAATAAAATCAGAAAACACTGTGTTGCCAGAATTCTGCTACTGAAGTTATCAGTTTGATGCATTTGCAGCTGACTTGAACCAAACCGTGGGTTGTGGTTCAGAGGTTCGTTAGGACCCAGGAGATGCAGTACAGAGGCTAAGATTGACATCCACGACTCCAACATTTTCCTCCAGTATGTGTCAGTTTTTTTAACGACTCCAATCAGTTCGTCTGGTCTAGTTTTTCGAAGAGTTCCACGCCAATTTTTTTGGGACGCCATTTTGATGATGCAATTGACTCTCAAGATCGATATTCCACACATTCGTGTTTCAGAGAAAATAAGTTGGTAAAAGGCCTTGATTAATTTGATAGCAAGCTACATTATAAATATCAATTTGAATATTATATTAAGACAAAAAAACCATTATATGCAGTGTCAGGATATTTTTCCAACTGAATATATAAACCCTACTTATAAATGGAGTATATCAATAATGGTGTTGCAATGTCATGAGGACGTATCAGAAACATTTTTCAACAACATTGATGATATCAAAAGCTTTAGAAATACGTAATATTTATTTAAAAATATATTTATCGGTGTTTTTTTGGGTTTTTAAATTAAATTGTTGTCACTGAAAGAAAAAAATTGTAGAAGCTTCGATAAGAGTTCTCTTGTTCAAACCTTACAGTTTTTTCTATCAAGCAGGATTATTGTTGAATAAAAAACAATTATTCTATTGTTTTGCATATTTTAACAAACAAGATTTGACCACGAAATATTCGAGTTATTATTTTTGTACTTTCAATTATGATCGGAAAGACTAGACATAAGTAAAAGAAATATCACGATAGAATAGACATTTCTTAAAAATATTTGTCCCTCATTAACTGATAAAGAAAAATATGTTATTTAATAAGATATAAAATTAATTGTTTATTCAAAGAATAATGAAAACATTCAATTGGGAACTATAATATTTTTTTTTTCCGAAAGTGTTGTTAGGTTTATCCTCTAAATTTTTAAGATCAAAATAATTCCAAACATGATGGAAATATCCCAACAAATATATTTTCGACGAATAATTGAGTTGCTTTGAAAAATATTTCTTAATTATAAGGGTATAAAGATTTGTGCAAGAATAAGCTCTATGTCATCGAAAAAAACTTACCGTTATCGAAAACAATTTTTATAATGAGTAGTTCAAATTTGGCTGATGTTTATGAAAGACTTTTTAAGGCGAAAATTAAGTAATCATAAAATATAATAATGATGATTATGTATGTTTGCTTTGCTATTTTTTGGGTTACTAAATGGTTTAATTGTGTCCTTATATAACAATAACACTTTTGGTCGACCTTTTTGCTACATAACCTTGTAAATTACAAATAGGATAAACACATGTAAGAACACATTTGATCAAAAAATGAACGTTTACTGGCAAAATAAAATTATTAATTGACGGATTTTTTTCGACTAGAGATTACTTTATAACCGACCTGACATATGACCAGAAACAGCGGTCTATTAGAAAACATAGAGACATCTTTCTTGTATCTCTCTGGCATCTCTTTTATTATATATCAATTAATCACTAACCTCTCCCTTTTTATTATTACTAATAAGTTGTTGCCATTATTATTTTTGCGTTATCATAGACAACTCGAGTTTTTCTATTCTTGAGAGCAACCCTGATATGAGAATAGTAGAACTCAAGCGGTTTATTATAACACAATAATAACTATAGGCATATATACACTCAGAGAGTGCAAACCTCCGCCGTCACGGGTTCCTTATGAGCCTTCCGAGCGGATTTTTCACGACTGGGGCGGCGTAGAGGGACGGGGAGGGTTCCCCTAGACGGAATTCCGAGAGGAAGACGCTCCTGGCACCTGATTTCACAGCACAGCGACATCTATTGGCAGAGTAGGCTAACTTGAAATATTTATTAGTATTTAGCTCGTTTTGCATCTTAATTCTGCACTCAGAGATGCCAAAATTTATCACTTGTTACTTTTGGCATTTCCAACAACTCCACAAAGTTTCATCCGAATCCGTTACGTACTTTTTGAGTTATCCTGCTGACAAACCACACAACAAACAACAAACCAACGCCAGTGAAAACAATACCTCCTTCGGCGGAGGTAATGAGATGCCAGAGAGATACAAGACATATATCCCGATGTTTTCTAATCAATAGCTGTTTTTTTCTCTTTCTATGTCAGGTCGGGTTTGAAGTAATCCCTTGCCTTTTTATCTATTAAGAATAAAAAACTGTTTTAGATTACATTTCCAACTCTCCTGTCATCTGTATATATTGTCAATAGATCCCTTTTTGTAAGATTTTTGTGTTATGATTTTTCTTACCAAGAAAACAGAAATAATAGATTTGCTTTTTGCTCCTCTATATGTTTGTCGGAGGCTTGTATACAAATCAAAAACCTCAAACATACATTACATATATTGTGATTTTTTTCGAATCCCATTTATACGAGATACAAGTTCGCCAACGAAGTATACATGAAATGACATTTATTAAGAGCTAAATAAAAATATAAATTACAAGGATTTTGTGTTTCGCATTTAGAAGCAAAACCCTTGAAATATATGGCAAGAAGTTCTACAAAGCGCAGACCTGCCTGAATAGCTGAAGGAATGCATTGATATTCGAAGAGCTATCATTTTTTTCATGCCTGCACCAGTTTACCATCCTAAATGGTATTTAATTCATGATTGATGGTGATTGGTCAAGTTTTTACATAGTTCAAGCAAATAAAAAATAGAAGCTGCTATTGTACGGGAGGTTGATAAGACCTCTTCCACTTTTTTCTACTTTTGCTTAAGAATGACCTCTGCTATTAAGACGGTGGGAGAATTATATTTAGAACACACATCATAAGAAATATCGCCAAACAATTGACGTATCTAACTTTAATCGTGTTCATAGATTTTTAAGAGATAGAAGCTTTAATCTCAACGTCCAGAGAGAAAACGATATCACATTGGTCAACAACACATCATATAAATAATTTGGAACCCCTGAGTCATTTTATAAAGATACTCCCATGCTGTGAAAACCAAAATAATAATGAACAATTTCTTCAGCTAGACCAACAACATGACTCATCATTACCTGTAGGGCTGTAGGAATCTGTTAAATCAACTTTATGGGCATAACGACGACCTTTTAACACATATACGCATATATTTCTGCATTTTTATCGCCTATTTTTACTAATTTTGAGGAGTTTTGACTTCTTTCAAAGAAAATGTCTCCACAAGACGAATTTTTGGGGGGAAAAGCTGTCATTTTCATTCACAATGGCATTAACACATATTGAACTTTTTTCAAAGTAAGGCGTAACTTTTCGGGCCAAAAGTATATTTTAATATTTGTTTATAAAATTAGCCTTTTTACAATTTTTTACCTATTTAGTAATTTTTTTATTCACATTT
>CP045897.1:3073715-3084851 GCA_013387185.1 Caligus rogercresseyi | reverse complement strand
CGTCTTCCTCGCTGTCTGTTTTCCATGGGGTGTCGAAACCGGCCCCCGTTTCTTTACTTTCATGACAGATATCGAAATTATAAAAACGCCGAAATGCTTAGAACCAGGACTCGTCAGGACTAACAGATGAGACCCCAGAAAGTCCTCCCGTGGTCCTGGAACAGCTTCAGGAGGTCCTGACAGCACTTCACTCGCTGCGTCTTGTTGGCTTCAGAGAGTTGGTGAGGGACGAGCACGCTGAGGAGGTTTCGGAGCCTAGATCCTCCGTCAGAAGCCTGAAAACAGTTTAGATGGTAGGGACACCTCTGCAGCACTTGTCGAGTGGTCATCCGGGGGTTATCCTCGATCAGGCGCTTCACACGGGCCACATTCTCTCTGTCCTCGTCTCCCGGGGATGTCCAGGACGGGTCTTCTTCTCCAGGGCAAAAACACCCTTATCGAACTCAGTGTGCCATCTCTGGAGGGTGTAGAGGCCAGGACAGGAGTCAGGGAAGGTAGAGAGCAGGTCCCCGTGGATCTCGTTGACTGTCCTGGCGAGCTTGATCCGGATCAAGAAGTAGGAGCGAAAGTCGGGTGTCTCCATTTTCAGCGGCGAGTAGAATGAATGATAGAAATGACGCAATTACTCACCTTATATACTAACCTGAGTGGCGCCATACAGTCTGTTCCCATGCAAAAATATGCGATAAGAACGCTCCCGTTGAAATTTTGAGATAGCGTGTGAACTTTTCGAGATAGCTAACCTACCTCATTATTATGTAACAACCTAATAATTAAGAACATGATAAACTGTTTTGAATTAAGTCATCAAAGTCATTGTTTCTTTATATTTTTTGTAAGAAATAATTTATTAATATTCCTCTTAATTATTGAAAAAATACTATATGAATGGTTTTTAAGTCCAAACTATACAAAAGGGAGCGCAAAAACTCAGGGGGTTCGGCTCTCAATGTTGAAAATGCAGGTTTCGACTCCAAAGAGGGAAGATATAAAATTGATATATCTCATTAAAAAGAACATAGGTTCATGGATCAACTTTAACGCTGTGTAATACTTGTTCATAGCCATATTGATACAATTCCATCGAAACAAATAGAACCATAAACAAGCAATAAGAAATATAATTAGAGATAGAAAACGAGGGATATTTTGGGCGTGTGAAAGGGAGAATGTGTGAAGGGTGCAATTGAGTTCAAGCTTCTTGTTATCACTATTCTTTTCCTCTCTGAGGAATATTTATTTCATTTATGAAGCAGGCCAAGTGCGCCGAACGGAAGGTATTTATTTTTCATTAGAATCTCTGTTTTTGCTTATGCTCTATGTATATCACTACACCCTCGGCCGTTCTGTTCTGGTCGACTGGCCTGCTTCATAAATGAAATAAATATTCCTCAAAGAGGAAGGAGAATAGTGATAACAAGGAGCTTGTACTCAATGCACCCTTCACACATTTTCCCTTTCACACGCCCAAAATATCCCTCGATTTTCTATCTCTAAATATAATACGTTCTTGTGGAACTGACTTTTAGGGGCACACTGCAATATACATACTTGCAGTGTGCAAAGCTTTATGCCATGCGTGTTATCGATGAAGGCACATGTGAAAGAAGGATTAAGTTAACTCAAGATACGTTTTCTTCAAATAAGGGAAGAATGTCATATTTATAATTTATCAAAATTATCTTGTGCTTCGTCCATATTATAATCATGGCTGCTTCTTGGTGATGAAGATGTTTATAAATATGTTTGTATGTTATATTTGCTTATGTAATGAGAAGAAGATGGGGATATAAATATCGCTGTATCATATCACATGTTGATAAAGAAAGTATTTTCCTACCTTTTTGCGTTTTTCCACCAATAGTATAAGCACCATAAATTATAGTACATATATAATCCTTGCAAAATTGTCAAGAATTATCTCTAGGATGTCGTATTTTTGATCATTTAAATGCTTAAAACTACTTGATATACATAAGATAAAGCCATTTTTATAACCAATGAAAAATGTTCTTTATTATTTTAATTGTTTAGAACTCATAGTTAAATATAGAGTATCTAAAAAATAAGATACTTTATATTTGAATATCATATTTACTTTTTTCTTTACTGACAAACATTATGTAAAAAGAGGATATATATATATATATATATATATATATATATATATATATATAGTTAGGAGCAGTTGTGAAGAAGGAAAATATGTGTGGCATAAGCAATGCATATTATAGTTTAAAACCAGGGATAAAAGAGCTTTGTTTTTATCAATTAAAATAACACAAAAAATCTTAAAATTAACAAATTTAAATGGTACATAAAATAGTAGGTATTCAAGTTATTTAAGATCTTTTTACATATTACTTCTGATTGAAAGATGAGCATATTACATAAAGATGACTGTATTACTTCTCTAGCATAGGACAACGCCTTGCAATTGAACATTGGGACTTTAACATAGGGCACAACTAGATTATTGCTCTTCTTCTCTTCCTTGTGAGGCTGATAGAATGTTTTATTGGTCAATAGAGCAAAGCCCAACGCTTTCGAGAAGACTCTAAATTTGTTCATTGAAACTACAAAAGTATTAAAAACCTATAACACAGTTTTTATTAATTAAAATATCACTTCGTTAAGCTTTAAACAAAATATTCCTTTAATATCCTTAGAGCATAATTTGAATGAATCCATACGGAGATAGAGAAAGAAAGAAAAAATACACTAATATTCATTGTAGCAAATTAAATAGGGCACTGAGTGCTTTAAGACATCACAAACTATTTAATTACTAAAAAGTTTTTGATGCCTTAACCAGTTGAAACATTTTTATCAATCAGTATTAGTGTCTACTTTTTTTCTCTCTCTCTCTCTGACTGTGCGGATTCTATGTAACGAAACTCCAAGGGACGTATTTTACAAATATATCCCTTGGAAAAAGGGCCAAAAATACACAAACAAAGCCTTGTATTGCCACTCTTATTATGTCCATGGTTTGGGGAACTTGAAGGCTACAAATGTTTGAATCCTTGAGGGATAAAAACATGATAATTTCCTCTGTGAATGAGCGTGTACATATATACCTTTCATTCAAGTATACTTTTGAGGAAACCCAAGTATGATGAAATAACTCATTGGAGCTGAGATAGCATTATTATTATTATCATCTTAATAATGATACCTTTTCCACGATGATGCCAGTATTTGTGTTTGTGTATTGAGAGACGGGAAGGAAGTAGTTATCTTTTCTTCTTCGTCATCTATGTAAAAAAAACCACATGGCTTTAAACGAAAGCGAACTCTATTTCTTAAAAGAATATTCTCAATATTTGAGGGGAAAAAATATGGTACTTTGAGAAAAGAGTGAGGTTTGTGGTAATGGGGTAAGATGGCTGAAGAGGAGGAGGAGGTGGTGAAAGCAGGAAAACAGAGAGAAACAAAAGGGAAAACTTAATTTCAGTCGTTTCCTTTCGTTAACCCACAAAATTATATATGAATTAGAGCCTAAGAGTACATACTAGAATGGGATATTTATATAATTACAGAAACTAAAGAAAAAACACCAAAGAGAGGCAATTAAAATGATTATTTTGTCCCTTTATTCATTGTGGCAGCCACCTTGAAGAATGGCCACCATCTTGGATTGTTATTGGATAAAACAAAAATAAATATTTATTTTCGTTAACCCACAAATGTAATTGGATTGTTACTAAGGATCTGACATTAAGCAATGAATGGCAACTGAAAGAGATGTTCGTTCATTTATTGCTTTATATTTTATGGTGGCCATCTTGAAAAATGAGCCTCACCTTGGGATTTCATTGAGCCAAATGGCTGAATGAATAGAAAGTTTACCTTTTGTTAGCTCACAAAAATATTTTAGAATTACGTTATGAGTAAGCACCGGATGGAATATTTATATAGTTAGAGAACTTAAAAACATCACGGAGTGTCAACATAAAAGGGATATTTTATCCTTTCTTTACTTTTAATGGCGGTCACATTGAAAAATATTTCGTTTCGTTATCTCACAATCTTTTTAAGAATCTAAATAAAATAATAATATAAGTAGGATGATGGGATATTTACAGAATCACAGAACATCTATAAAATAACACAAATGAGTGAAAACTATGTATTTTGATCCTCTATTACTTCTTAATCAACGGCAGTCATCGTGGATTCTCATTGGGCCGAATGGGTTAAATCAAATCTTTTTGTTATGGCACAAAACTATTTGTGAGTAAAGTTTTTTATTCATTTTTATGATATGTACAACAGAATACATAAAAACCTCAGACAATATATAAACAATCACTAAGTAAGTATTTTAATTTACAACTTTATCTTTGGGGTTGAGCCAAAGACACCCTTTTCAATCAATAAGATACAATTTTAAAAATCTCAATGGACATAGTACAACATGATAAATAACATAAATTTTGAGCTTCGAAATGGCATTCACTTACAATTCTGACAATGCTTCATTATTGTAGATAATGTTAAAGTTCTAAGAGTAAGTTGAACAAAATAAAGTACGATAGAATTTTATCTTTAATTTTTTAAATGTATGGCTATTTACTTGTTATAAGAATTTGTGGTCTTTAAAGAAAAATAATTTTAAACTATAATTTTTATTTTGTTTTTTATGAAAACACAATTTTCCTTTTTATTATCTGTTATTTTTATAATTATGCGTTGTACATATTTAAATAGAATAAAGACCTTGCTGATGAAAAAAGTATATAGAACATAACTGGCTAAAGTCCATCGTTATATATATATATATATCTGTACGGCGTCGTAGGTCAATTTTTATATATCTTTTTTGTGGTTGTTGTTCAACTTAACTTTAAAAGTGCTCTATAGATATCATTGCTTTAATGGATTATTTTTCTTATCAAAGCGTATAGCTTGATAGTATTACATTGTATTTGGCAAACATCCAAGCTGTTCAGTAGCTCACGCAGTTCTAATGCCAACTTTTAGTTTCAAAATCAAAGAATATTATAGTAATAGGAGTAATATTATTGAAAGTGCCATCCACTTGAATTTAATACTTTTTTGTACTAAGACATCTTGATTACTTAATTACTATTAATTAGTAGTAGAAGTAATATAATCAAAGTTCAAGTTTAAGAAGATATGAAGCAAGCTTTTTTCAAAAGTTATAAAAAATATCCCACTGTGGTTATGCAAGGCAATTCAAAATCTATATTAGAATAAAAATGATGTCTCCTTTATAATTTATAAAAAGAAGGGTCATTTTAATCATCCTCATTTAATAAATAAACTTGATATAATGATAATTTTTGTTTATTACACAGAGGGTTTTTTTTTGGTTAAGATGTTTATTTATTAGCTACAAGTCCATACAATGTAAAAAATAACAATACACTAGAAAGTAGGATATTAAAAAACACAATCTTAAGACAGTTGCAAAACATGAATGAACATTATAATTCAAAACTACTGTCTAAAGATAAAACCATATATAAAATGAATTATTAAAAAGTATTTATTATTTAATATAAAACTTTGATGTCGATTTGATGAGTTTTGAGGTATCGAGAGAATTTGAAGGAATAAACTATATTATATAATAAAATATAATGCAATCGGCTACAAGTCTATCTAACCATATAGGCAAAAAAGTATTACATGGAATCTATTGATCCAATAGAGAAAACATATTTTAAAAAATTACTTTAAACTTTAATGTGTAATTATGTTTCTTACGTATTAACATCATTTTATATACATTCTCTTTTTTGTGCTTGTATATTTATTATGAGCTATGGAATAAATTAAAAAAAACATATTTTGTCATTTTTTTATTTATGAAAGAAGTATCTTTTCCACAATACCTACAAAATAGATTATAGCACCATTATTACGATTTCATAGCATCTCTTGAGAGAGAGAAAAGCAAACAGCATTATCATTAATTCCTTTAGAACAACTCCGTATAATAGCAGAATCATAAAGAAACTCAGCTTTTTGCAATTATTTTCAATGACATACACAAAAAAAAAGTTTATTTTTTCTTTGTCTGATTTGTTTATAAACATTTATAAACAACCAATGTTATTGCCAAAAAAGTAATTCCCATGTCAAACGTCATTTCCATAATACAATATTGCCTTTCACTATGCATTGTTGTGTTTAATAGTGATGATGACGATGAATTAGCTTATAAATTATGTGTTTTTGAAGAAACTTTATTTATTTAAAGAAATATATAAGATTATGCTTTAAAATTGGATCTAAAAAAAACAAAAATAAATGTTGTACGGTAAGAATTATAATTATATACCGTAGGAGGAAAAATTATTATGGTATAAATTAAAATTAATAACAATTAAATAATAAAGCAATAAATATACAATGAAACAAAAATAAATACATTTCAAAAAACACAAATAAGAAGGGTATTTTTAGTCCAAACCAGACATGGGCAAACTAAAGCCCGCGGGCCGTATACGCCGGTTAGACACTTTAATCCGGCCCGCTGAGCTTGTCCGGTAAATATATAATAATGCTTCACAAATCGTCCATTACGTCTTGTCCATACAATACCGCGTTTCAATACCGTCTTTAGTCAATAACCTTTATAAATATACTGAACTTAGGATATTACTTTTTACAATTACCGTTAATGTTGATTGTAAAAACATTTCTTAACGACTTTAGATGTCGGTGTCAACTCTCTAAAATATAAGTATACATAGATACCAACGTCACAAAAATATATAATGGTCGCTAATTCTGTTTTACAACAACAAATTACTAATTACTACCAATGTCAGCGTTATTTATTAAATGAATTCCAACTTTGCATATATGTTTTATTTGGTTTTGACTTAATAGGAACTACGACTCAAATAGAAACTCTCCAACTCAGCGATATCTTTGAATGCTTGAGGGAAACATTTGGGATTTCAGACAATATATTTGCTGTGTTGTTGGATTATATACAAATAACAAATATATATTTCCAACTTCAACACAACCATAAGAGAGATCTTTGTATTTCAATGGAATATTTCCGCAGGCTATTATTTCCTATTTATATTTATTATAAATTCTGGTTTTATGGACTCTTAAGACTATTATTATTTGTGAGGTAGCAAAGCGAAGTCTTGGTTTAGCATTATGTTTTTAAAAATCTCTTGTACGGCATTAATGATTGTTTTTATATAAATACGATATTATATATGTATATATTTCTGCCTTAGCGAGCACTAAGTGTTGCCAGATGCAATCTTACATTGCCATTGTTACGTTTGACATTTTGTAGCATTATTTTACTGTGTTGACATTCGACATATATGTATCTTTTCCTATAAAAGTGAATTATTCGAATATTGACAACTTCCTCAATATAATACAAAAAAATTAAATTCAAAAAGTAACTATTTCAATAAACTGTATTACAATTCAATGTTTAAATAAATAAATTCAGTTTTTTTAAGAGGATACAACTTTTAACAAGGATATAGAGAAAATAAGATGATTTTATTAAATATATATTTAGCAAGAAATGTATTTTTAATACATTATTACTGTAATTTAGGTAGTATATTGCATTGTACATGCTGATACTAATCTCTATCATTAATATGAGATCAATGATATGACATCATTTATTTAAAATAATTTCTTAATAAAAAAATATTACAAATAAAACAATATCCATAAAAACTCCTGAAATTCCTTTTAGAGCTCCGACAGGCCAATCCGCAGTTTAGAAGAGGCAAAAAATATTTTATAGCTTTTTTCCCTGTAGATAAAAGTAGCCCAAGTATATATCAATCTTTGCATTGAATGGTTAGGTCATTGTATTTTTCTCTTTAAATCACCCATTATACATTCCCCCGTTTGTTTTAAGATCCATTAAATGATACTCAAAAAACATATATATATATATATATATATATATATATATATATATATATAGATATATATATATATATATATATATACATATATATATATAAATATATATATATATATATATATATATATATATATATATATATACGAGTAAAGGGAGGGTGATATAGTCGATTTTAAGTATACCTTGGTAAATTCCTCTTCCTCATAAATGGAAAACAAGAAAAAGAGGGAAAATGGTAGGCAAAGAGGAAAAACGAAACAAGGGCCTCTAATGAGACACATTATCATCAGACTGAGAAACTAATACAGAATGAATTTCTCTTGAAATTAAGACTATATTATATGTATATCTATGTACAGGGCTGCTCAAGAACACGCCTTCTCTCTCTGGGTTGAATTTGACGCCAAAGTAGAATTTAAAAATTGATATAACGGCGACACAAATAAAGAACATAAAATTCCAAAAATAAATTGCTATTGAACTATATTGTTAATGTCGTATAATACAAAATGCCGAAACACTGAATTACGTCGTATTTGTTATTGTCGTGGTTTTGGTTTGGAAATACATATAACGAAAAAAGCTAAAGAGACCATGAAACTTTATATTATTTTATAAAATAGATAGTGCGATAACATGATGTAATAATAAAAAGTACAGTCAAAAGTTATATGATTACTAATAATTCAATACTATATGTTCCCTAAATGACCAAAGTAGCGTTCTATTTATATGTGTAGTTGCATTACATATTTTTTATTCCATTGTATGCCAGATATATATGTCATCTTTTTACCAAGTTGGAACTGCATGACAAAAAAATGTTAACATAGTAGTTGAATTACAACAAGGAAGTTTTTTTGTAAATTGAAAAATTCCTTGTTCAAAAAAGAAATGGTTGGACTTGCGCATATAATTATATATATAATAAGATGTTATTTTTTCGGCAAAATATATTAAATATTTTGCAAATTGCATAAAACATAAAGACATTCTTAAATAATTGGTATATAAATTATACTTATCATAATTAATAAGTAAGCATAAAAATGTATTAAAATTGCCCAAAATAATATGAAATTGTAAATTTTAGAAGTTTAAAGCTTGTCAACAATAATTACTATCAAAATAAATAAAATGTCAATTGAATGATCAATTTACTGCACTATATATATATATATATGTAGTTTTATGCATTACAAATGAATCCAAGACTATAAAACATCCAATTCTTTTGGAAGAAGGTTGATAACTTTTGAGCCACCCTTTTGACTACTATTTGTGTGATGATTGGAAGGCAATTATCATCATCATTTTTCTCTTCCATGGAGTATTAGACCCATAATAGGCTAAGAAAAATATTACTCGGAAAGGATGGAAGAACGAGGGCCTCATCTTTTTTTTCCTCCCTTAAAAAGTATTATATACAAGCAAACTACCCAAACTTGAACTCCTTGAACGCTGCCCTTCTTAATTTCATACCACCACAAACTAAAGTTAGGTACTAAAATCAATCATTTATGTCTTAATTTGACCTATTTCTTAAGTACCGACTTAACCAATAACTGGATTGAATAAGAGGAGGAAAGAGTCGGAGTCAGCAGCTGATGATGCGAAGAAACAAAGGAAGGAATTATAATCATTCTTTAAGCACACTAAATACCAATGAGATATGAAGACATAGAGGGCTGATTGGATTCTTCAGAGAAGTACGTCATATTGCCCATATATACAAATCTTTCTATGATCAACTTACGATGACGTAGTACAATTACTTTGTTTATAGTGGACACACAGGCGACAGCTGAACGATGTTTCTCTGCTATTGAAGGGAATACGCTCTCTATATCTTTATATCTCTTGGTAAATAAGGAAAATAAAAAGGAAGAATTAACAATAGCAATGCCTTGTGACGTCATTTTAAGGGAGTATATTATTAAACATACATAGGATGGTATTACTGGACATATATTGTAGGATTTCCTTCTTTCTATGGAGTAGATGAAGGTAAAAAGCAAAAAGCCTAGTGACGTAGTGGTATTAAAAAACATTAGAGTTTTTTTTGTTTTAAATAATCACCTGACATCCATAACATTTATTGTAGGGGCTCCCTTCTTCATTTCATTGCTATTACATTACAAAATGTACTTATTTATTTCGTGTGGCAGCCATTTTGTCTATATTATGACGTCTTCAAGTGTGTTGAATGTTTCTTCTAGATTGAGTATCGTATTATTATTATATAGTTGGTAAATGAATCCCATGTAAATCTTCCATGGCTCTTCATATCTTTATGAGCTATGCATTTGATCAAATATAGCCTCATGAACAATTTTTCAATTTGATGTTGATCCACTAGGAATTGCCAACATATTATAGACAAGCAGCTATAATATGCGTGGGGAAGCATTTTTTGGAAAAGAGACATTGCATAAAATAAGATCCTTTAAGTTTGACTTTTAGCATTGGTGTGCTTATTCATATAACAAAGTTCTGGCTTTGATGCTTTGGTCCATATCACCAATAAATTATTCATATAGATGCAATAATATCGAGCAATTACAACATTTTGATACATAGGGAGCCAGTGACTTTATTTCTGACTTGAAGTAACTCACTGCGCCTAATAAGCAAGGGATATTATCTTATTTACATTCATTATGTCTCTTGGGTCAAGGTCGTGAAACCCTCTTGCATCATGGCTTCATTTCACATGACATTACATGCCTACATTGTCGGAGTCCATATCTTATTTCAGGTGAGCTCAAGTACTTATATGATTACTCCCTTCTCCCGATTTTATTTGTGTATAAAAAAGTCACAAGCTTTTCCCGCCTAATAAGTTTTTTACAGATTTTTTTTTGTGAAAATGCAAAAATAATGTATATAAAAATTAAGTTTTTGTTGATTTCAGACCTGCATGCTTATTTATATCCACATGAAGCAAGTCTATTGAACCAATAGACCAAAGTTTTTTCCCTATTTGCGCTTAAGAGAGGTATAAATTAAAAAAAAAACATTATTATAAACATTTATTATATTATTATGTATGTCTAAATAGATCTTATGATTTGATGATAAAAGATATCCAATCTGATAGTAACGAGGTTTAAAAATAAATATTGGATATTTTTTTTGCCTATATGGTTCTATAGAATTACATCCGACAGGATATAAATAAGCATTATAGGATTAAAACTAGTCCATCGACCTAGGATCTTAGAAGTATTTTTAGTTTA
>CP045897.1:3026555-3064939 GCA_013387185.1 Caligus rogercresseyi | reverse complement strand
GAGGGTGAAAGACCTCACAAATAAAGGAAGGTATCAGCTACTTCTGAGAAAAGATAATTCACGATGGAAAGCCCTTAACCGACTCCAAAGATATTGTTCAATATTTTAGAGCATCGTTCCAAGCTATAGTCGGGTCTAGAGAGGGTCATTTCCCTAGACCAAAACCAAGAAAAAGTCAAGACTCTTCATATTTCATCGTCAAACATATCTCTATATCTAAGAAGAAGAAATTAAAGGTAACAAAGCATGTGGTCCCGATGGAATAATAGGCAAAGTGTACTCACTCTGCCCTAATGAAGTTGTCCTTATCTCCTTAAGATTGGCAAGACATGGAAAAAAAAGGCAAAATTTCGAGTCTTTAACGAAAAGGAAGGGATCAACTAATTCCTAAAAGGTAATGGGACAGATTTTAGCCATTGGAGGCCAAACAATTTTAAATGAATCTTACAGAGTTTTATCCGGAATTTTAGCCCAAGAAATGGCCCAAGAACTTCAAAATTCTATTAGTTTAATCAAAAGGGGTTTTTAAAACACAGGAAAATCGCTGACATCTCTCGCAATATTCAAGCGTCTATTGACTCGGTGAAAAAAAGGCAAAAATATGGAGCCATAGTCGCCATCGATTTTTCCAAAGCATTTGATTCAATTCATCATCGTCATATTCTCAGAGAAGTTTCGAGAATCTTACCAAAAGATTTTTCAACCCAGTGCGAGCGTTGCTATATAATGGCTCGTCAACAATTCCATCAATGGTTGTGAAAGTAAGCCTATAACCTTAGGAAAAAGTTGTAGGCAAGGCTGTCCATCAGCCCCGCTTCTTTTTATCATTGCGCTTGAGAACTTTGTAAGAAGAGTTGTAAGAAAATTTGGAGGTTTTGGAATAGATTTCGAGGGCCACCGACATTTAATGACCTTTATGCGGACGATATCACCCTAACGGTGGAGGGAAACTCGGCCGCACAAGTCTCAAAACGAGTGGAAATATTAATTGAGTATTTTTCTAAATTTGAGAAAATGTCTGGGCTTTCCCTAAACAAAGATAAAACAGCAATTCTACTATTGGAGCCTGGAGTCCGCAGGAGGGGAGGAAGGTCGCTCGTGTGAGATTAAAAGCAGGTCAACATCTTGGGCATAGATTGGTGTGGAAGCGGAATCCATGAAAACAATTGGACTTTTATCTCATCTCTAGCGGGCCAATCAACATTGAAGTGGAGATCATATAATATACAGAAAAGAATTGACTTATATAACACACAAATTGTACCAAAAATTATTATAAAGCATCGGCTTGCCCCGAAATTGCAGAGAAGGCTATCAATGAGGAAGAAATATGGCTGAATAACTGTTTCACCGCAGCTACTTACCTGCAATTAAAAGGTCAAAAAAACTTCTGGGAGGAGGAATCTCTCAACTCTCAGTGATTTTACCAAAAATGTACATAAATATTTTTATTGATTTAACGAGGAATGCAGAAATTGAATGGAGAAGATCAGTTACTGGTAATAATTACTTATGTGGCTCATGTTCGGAACTGATTTGACAAATAACATTACTTCAAGTATCTCTCCAACCTGGGGAACTGCTCAACGAATCATTTGGAATTATACACCATCGTTTCGGGGCGATTCCTTCGTGGATATTATTGGAAAAAACAAAAATAAGAGATTCTTTTTCAAAATCTCGGGAATCCGGAGGATTTAGAAGAAAAGGCAATTGAGGAAGGAATTCTGACTCTCCATGATTGGGG
This sequence comes from Caligus rogercresseyi, assembly GCA_013387185.1. Lineage (NCBI taxonomy): Eukaryota > Metazoa > Arthropoda > Copepoda > Siphonostomatoida > Caligidae > Caligus > Caligus rogercresseyi. Next base: position 3,063,192 of record CP045897.1, on the reverse strand, counting down.
TCCTAAGGGGCCTTTCAGTGATGGAAGGTTTAGATTCCCATTACTTAGATCGTCTTTAAAGCACTGTCTCCTTACACCTTGGCACCTTAAATTGTCTAGGATGTGCCACGGCGAAGAAGTGGACTTGATTCTAAATAAACATCTAAAATTGCTAGACCTCCACAAAACTGGAAAATAAATATAATGAGCTCCCTCTCCAATATTAACGATGACAAAAAATTACAGCTCAGCTTCAGATCTCGACCGATTCAATTAAATCTGGGTGCCGTGTAAAGATTGCGGCAAGATATTTAACTCCACCATCCATGCCTTTGTGGAATGCCACGCCGTCGCAATGTTAAAGAGGTTTGTTTGCCTAAATGTCAAAGGACTACAAAAGGACAACTCTGTCAAATACTGCAAAGCGATAATTCTTTTTGGATTGGGAAAAAATAGGAACACCCCACGGAGAGAAGGCAATAAATTTTGCTATTCTTAACACAAAGGCCCTCATCGCTAATAAAATAACAACTGGGGATCTTATTAATGAGTCGGACATTAAACCAGTGCTTTTATCAGCTGCAGCTAGATATGCTGTTCTGGACCTCAAGATTACCCTCCCTTCAACGGATTCCTGGACTCGGCGTCGAAAGAAGTAAATTCTTCCCGTCCTTGCCTCCATCCACCAGAAGACTATATCAACAATTTTAAAGCATTAAGAAGTCTAAATGATTGTATTTTATATCATAATAAGTCTTTTTTATTGTGTATTCTTTATGTCATCATGCCATGTTAGGAAGTATAAATGTTTGGATGTTATTATCATAATAAGTTTTTTTATCATAAGATTTGTATTCTTTAGTCTACCATGTCCATCATGTAAAATTGTATGTTCAGCTCCTAAGACCAAATTTTAAATTATAATATTTATTTATGTGTATTCTCACGTATTTTCTTAGGTTTATATGTATTTACTTCTGTACATATTTAAAATTTGAACTGTTGAAAAAAAAAATAAAAAAAAAGAGTTTAAAAAGATTGTTTTGAAAAGCTTAATACTTTGCTCTGGGGATATATGGTAGAGTCAAGATATTACTTTAAAAACATAAAAAATAACTTTTAACATACTATGTTTATAAAAATGATTTTTAATAACAAAAAAAAGTGATAGGCTCATTGTGAAAGCAGGTTTACCTCTGAAGAATTTCAAGCGTCGGATATTAGGCCAACTCCTATCGGCAGCGGCAATGATATGCTTTCCTGGACCGAGAAGATACCTCCCTTCGGTTGACTCATCATGAACTGTGGCTCGAAGTGAAATTAAATTTTCCCTTCCCTTGCATCCACCACCGGAAGAATTATCTACGATAATAAAGAATTTTAAGAATGCACAGGAATCCCATTTTAAAGCTCAAAATTATGTTAATCGTCTCTTAGTAACATGTCAATTTAATTTTTTATTGAATTTAGGTGAGCGAATTTAGTGTTTTTAGTTCAACCTCGATGAGAAATTGTAATTTAAAATACTACTATGTTATTTTCAATCATTATTCTTAGGTTTTCTGTATTTGTTTACATATTATATAAATTAACTGTTAAATTAAATAAAAGTGACCCATCAAAAGGTTAAATTTGACAGAATACAGGAAATTTAAATTATCTTCATTCATGGGACCACTACAAACGACCTTATTGTTCGCCAGAGGCTGCTACTCAGCAAATTCCAAAAATCCCCTTTCAGTGATGCCATCTGCACCTCCAGGGCCAATTAAGTGGACACGAGCGATCTCAGGAGACTATGGACTCCACTTCTGCTGCCCCTAATGTGTCCTTAAAGATATAATAGGAGCAACATGGAAACACAGTTGAGGTTGTACTTATGAGCCATATGAAAGTCCTAATCAAGATTACTTTTGTTATTCTTTTAGATCAAGCCTATAAAGTTTTCTTATGTCAATACGCTGAATGTGATGACAAATATATAGTAATATATAGGAAATCTTTAGGAAAAAGACTTTGTTTTGTTTTGGCGTAAAAGTTATGGACCTTGCAATATATTTTGATAAAGTCAACATAAATTATATGCCTCCTTTTTATTTATGTAATTTACTTGCTCTGGATATACTTCCAGTATGCACGTACATGTCTAATATCCTATTTCTTTAAATCATTACATTCTAAATAAGGCCCTAAAATGACAAAAAGTAATATTTTATTGGGTGATACGCACATTGTATGCTAAAATCATGCGATCATTCAAAACTGCTTTCAACTTTTAAAGAATATTTTTATAATTATTGTCATTGTCTGATGCATTGTGTTTTGTTTTAATATTTTTGAGTGATTTATATTTATTGAACTATTTTCAAACAATAATGTTTATTATACATTATATTATGTGTAATTTCTCTGAATAAATAAAGTTACAAAAACTACTAAAACGACTTTAGTGTTTTGACAATAAATTATTTTGGATCATTTACAATTGCAAAAGCTTCCATTTTTGGGTTTTTGAGAAACTCACATTTGACTTTTTCAAATTCATGATGTCTCCTGATTTTTAAAATTTTATTCCTTTATAAATTATCTTTGCTTAAAAGAATTATATGACGGAGCATTCTAGGTGTCTACAAATATATGTTTTTGGATGACCAAACAGAATCAATTGCTGATTTTAGTTCAATTTGAAGCCGTTAAAATAAAATAAAAATACATGGAGCCATGAACTCTTAGTTTTAATGAAGGACTCACTATTTTATAAACAAATCTAAAGTGTTTTGCTGAGAAAATGGTCTACTCCTAAAAGAGTTTATAGTTCTATATTAGTTTGTTTATTTTACATTATACAAAAACTAGCTATTAAATATACCTGAAGGAATTGTATAAGAAATAGAAGAATAAATATTTTCCTAAATAGAAATTAAATCGTCGCAAAGGAATAGCACTAGTATAAGTTATTAAAAACATCCTTTTATTAGACTTCAGAACATGTATTAATTTTACTACATATCTTATTTTGATTCAATCAAATTATAACCTTGTGGAAAGAAGTTAGTTCCATCTTTTTTCTATGACATTGATCAATAAGCAAGCATATATTCTCTCTTATATATATATATATTATATATATATAGTATATCTATATATAATATATATATATAATATCGGATAAGTATACATCTAGGACACATTATTCTTTTAAGCAATATAAAACGCTATCTCTCACAGCTTCCGATGGATTCCCTTTGTTTGACTTTTTTTTCTTTAACCATTTTCCCTCCACAATTTGAATTCCCTGTCAAAAATTCAATATGGCGCCTATTTTTGGGACAATCATTAATTCCATGGATTAAATGAAAATTATACCTAGGCTCAGAGAAGCCTTTTGGCGCCTTAATGGGATTGTGAAAGAGAAAAAAAAATAAAGTGCAACGGTGTTTCCTATGTAAAACTCTATATATTCTTTCAATCTCTTTTTAATCTGCTGCTATCGATATGCTCATCTACAGACTAGTTTTTAATACAAAGTTTTTTTCTTTGGTGCGGGGCTTTAATCTATATATTAGGGGAACATATATATAAATATATATGTATATTCTTACTTCTTTTTATAGTTCCTGATAAATGAAGGCTAGACGAAAATTACGAAGAGAAAAATAATTAATTTGTATATTTTTTTGTAAAAGAGAAGTGTATTTAATTATGCAGAGGAAAAAAATGAACAAATAAATCATTCGTAGCTTACCAATGAATATGAACTATATATTTACGTCCTGAGGAGGTCGCCTTTTATAAATATATAGTTAAATATGCAGCAGTAAGATTAGCTTCAATTATAATGGAATAAGGTAAACACTACATGGTGCAGGTATCGGTCGTTAGAAAACTATCACCACACCACTCAATGAAGATATATTATAGAGAAAATCATTTATTTATAGAATCATCACTTCCGTGAAATATTTTTTCTTTTTTTTAAATCCATTTTTTAAATCATTTTTTTCATTTCATATAATGGATCTGAAAATTTCCCAGTCTACATGAAGCTTGTCGTGGACTCTGCCTCTAATGGAATTGAATTAATAATTGTAATTGTCCACTGTGATATAGTTTTAAAGTGATAGTAATTTATCTTATTTTTTTATGATATTTTATTGGATATTTTCTACCTTAAAGCCAAAAAAAATGAACAATAATATTTATTTATGTTTTTCTACACATTGGCTCTTGATGTTTTGTTTATGTTTTGTTCTTAAATGACATAATAAATGAAACCATTGTAAAATATACTGGTGTTTTTTTTATCTTGGTAAAGAACCAAATTTTTCCCTTAATGATGACGTAATTAAGAGTTTGCTCGAGTTTTTGCTTTTTTACCATTTACCATTTTTCTGAGTTTATCTAGTTTATGCAAAAACAAAAATTAATTGAAGACGTTTTTAGCTAATCATAAAAAGTGGACGACTAAACATGGCAATACGATGTTTATTGTCCGAGAAATGGCAATGGACAATGAAGGGTCATGTATCAACGTGTTAGAATTTTTTTTTCAAAGTGAACTTCGTGTCAAACAGCCTCCCAGTGTTAAAAGTCTAAGAAAAAAAAATGTTTTTTTTGTTTTGGGACTCTAGCCCATATTCAGCTGATTTTATCTATCCTCTCTATGTTAAGATTTGTAAAAGACAAAAATATTTTTTGCCGCCTTACATTTTTTGACACACTTCGAATTGTTCGAGTTATATTCATCGATTTCAAAGTGAATTAAATTCTTGCAAAGCTTTCAATAAATGCCATGGGTTATTTTGATTTTAAGATAATTCAATTTATGTTGTTATTCTTCGATAAGAATCGTTGAATACTCTTTGGTCCTTAAGGAGACAGAAGATTTCATATGTCTGCATTAGCAGGACATAAAAGATCCCCTCTGTCACCGATGGAAAGTGGAGTTGGACAGCTGATGTAATTCGTTACTTCCCCTCGTGTTCCCTGCCTTAAGGAAAAATTATTTAAAAACTTTTTACGGCAATTTAAGGATTTAAAATAGAAAGGTTTATCGTTTATTTATGTTTTATATGTCCAGTTATTTTATTATGATTGTATTTTTGTGTTAGATCATATTTGATGTTAATATGTTAAACTAAAATGTTTAATTATATTTTATGCATTTGTAATAAAATACATCTAACATAATAGTAGACTGGAGGAGAAAGAAGATGAGAGCTTCTGTTACAACCAATTTATAGGTTTAAGTTCATCACTCTCCGAGTCCAGGATTTATTAATAATAGCAATACACACCTATACAAGAAGTAACACACTCATAAACAACGTGCAATTAAGTATTACAATAACATGAAATACCTGAAACCTAATTATATTACTTATATACATTCCAACCACAATTATTAAGGAAATTTTTCATGTAAAGAGCAAACTAACTCCGCGCCATCTGGCGGGAAATAAAGTAAAGAGTTTGCTGCTAACATTAACATCATTTTATATACATTCTCTTTTTGTGCTTGCATATATTTTTACGAACTATGGAAAAAGACGTTTATAAAAACGAGTATTATTAAGTACTTGATGAGAACCAATAATAAGCCTCGTAAACAGGGACTACATAAATGCCTATGATAAGGGCTTGTAACGAAGTCATGTCACAATAAAGCATTAAGTATTCACTTTTAATATTCATGGACACTTAATTTTGTTACCTCCTTTCGCAAAATGTCGTAAAACCGTGTTTCCATTAGAATTATTAGGATTTTATGGATTATCCTCCTCCTTGATTGCAATTAGCTCTAGAATGATATGGATCCTACATCTATGCATAGTGCTCAATTTATTTGCTTCAAAGCTTTTTTTCATGATCATATGTGATGTTATTTGGGGTCGTAAAAGAAATATATAAAATACTTGCTCGATTATTTGTTTTAGGGGTATGTCAGAAAAATATTTCTTATCCTTCTCTTGGTCATACTTTAGTTAGAGATGGTATTTTGTGCATTTTCCATTCATACACTTAGTTTCAATACAGTCTTAAGAGGATCTATAGAGGATATCAAGCATCCTATTTAAAGTTGAAGTAGCATCATTGGATATGTCAAATATGGGAAAAAGGATGAATATTTAAACCCTTGTTTAAGCAAGGTCTTCATTTTGAAAATATGCATTACACGATCATTTATTAACTTCTATCCCTCAATGGGATATCGGTTCGGGCGTGTGTCTATGGATACCTGGATTGCTTTGCAGCCGGAATGGTAGCAATGGAGATCGAAACCGGTAGGCAAGATCTTATTCGGTGCCCAAGGTGGGGTCAGATCTACTCGGACTGCCGGCCTCATCCGATCTCCTCTCCCTAAGTCATGGACACATTCGTGTAGCTCTTTGGAATAGCAGCCCTATACTTTGTAAGGTTTTTTTTCTTCAAAAAACTTTTACTTTTGTTCTACATATATATATATATGTATAATATATACAAAGTGTACCAACAAAATTAAGAACTTAGTTCAATTGTCTCTGGCTACCTTGGGACGAGCTTTAGTGATTTTTATATTAAAACTTCCTGTTGTACCAGCCATTTAGAACATTGTTTTTAATCATTCCTCACCATGAGTCATGAGTAGAAGAATCGTGAGAGGATCGCTGAGCTCCTTAAGGTCAAAGTGGAAAAAAAGAGATCGTGGAGATTGTTGGCTACTTTCTGGCTACAGTTTATAATGTTTTCAAAGGCTCTAAGGGATTGCAAAGATACTGGTAAGACTCCAGGCAGTAGAGGAGCAAATAAAAAGATGACTTAGGACTTTCTTGGAAAGGTTAAGGAGGCAGTGAAGGAGAATCACTCAAAGTCAATTCGGAGACTGGCTCGGACCATGAATGTGGGTACTTCTACCATGTCAAGGGCTTTGAAAGATGACCTGAGCCTAAAATCTTATGTCAGGAGGCCCAGGCATCTTTTGACAGAAGCAATGAAGGACAAAAGGCTCGAAAGGTGCACCAAAATTCGCTCAACCTTTCACAAGAAGAAGTCCACAATGATAATTTTCTCAGACAAGAAGATTTTTACAGTGAACCAGGTCTACAATCGAAGAAACGATCGATACCTTGTTGAGTCAGTAGATGAGGTCAAGGGAGTCTACAGAACCAAACACCCAGCCCAAGTGATGGCTCTAGGAGTCGTGGCATATTACGGGAAGACCATGCATCCGTACTATTTTCGGGTCGGAGAGAAAATTACCGCCATGTCTACGTGAAAGTCCTGAGATACCATGTTTTGCCCTGGTTGAAGGCAAATTACCCAAGTGGCAACTATGAGTGGACTCAGGATGGAGCTTCCTCCACGCATCAAAGTTGGCCAGGACTTCTGCTCCAGGAATTTTGCAGATTTCTGGCCAGCAAACTACTCGCCACCCTCAAACCCAGATCTCAATCCCCTGTACTTTGCTGTGTGGGGCTTTTTGGAGAGGGAGACTAACAGCACTCCCCATCCAATGTGGACTCTCTCAGGCCTCCATCACTGCTGCCTGGGCTGACATGTCTACCGACATCAACAAGAAGAACTGTGCTGCTTTCCACAAATTTTGCTGGTACACTCTGTTATATATATATATATATATATATATATATATATATATATATATATATATATATATATATATATATATATTATATATAATTTTAAAATTATGACATCCCCGACTAGCCAAAGTACTAGGATGATTTTGGGAAAAATATAGACGATTACAAACACACACACTAGCATAGGAACTGACATAAAAAGTTTTCTCTACGGTTTCTTTGTTTTCATTTTATATAATTTAGTAATTAAAAATAGTAAAACTTATAAGCAATCCGGTACTGGTAAAATGCTGATGTGCTATGGATCCAGGAAATAAATAACATAGAATAGCTATACCTAAATCTTTCTTTCCCTTAAAAAACTAAAAGTCCTTAAATATATGTTTTCTTCGCATCAAACAAGACAATATTCGATAAAAACTTGGTCTGTTAAGAATAAATAAACAAAAGGAATACATGTGTATAAAATATATAGAATTCTTATCGAAATGCCCGTCTAAATTTACAAAGTCACACACACATATATATATAGTGCATGATAAACGCGAATAAACATTTGGCAAAAAAACTGACAGAAAGATGTTTGAGAGAATTCAATTTTTGTCTTTTATATAAAAACAATATCCAAAAGGCTTACCGACTTTGTCTCTTTATCATTTTGTGACCATATAGCTTTATATGTTGTTTATAAATAAATACAAAAACACACCTAGTGGTATATATGTGTTCGTATTGTAACTGGTGGCACAGAATGAAGACGAAAGGAGAAATGGGAGAACAAAAAAAAACTTCTCAGAAAAAAAACTTGATAACACATCCAAAACAAAACAAAACTTGGACATAATCAACATCGTGTTTATTAAAGGGGACATATTTTGTTTTCCTTTCAATACATATATATATATTAAGCCCAACGGCATAATATATATTTATATATTGCTCCATGAAGTCATTATTAAACAAGTTATTTATTTTTATAATAGAAAGTTTGAAGATTATTTTTTTTAAATGTAAAAATACATTATATTTATATACCTATATAGAACCGGCTAGTTCAGTTATAGATATTATCATTATGAATCACCATGCATTTAATAAATTAAACATTCGAGCATGCCATGTTTATTTACGGCCATCAATATCACATCATCGTTATATTTCAATTTCAGAAATACAAACTATCGCAGAAAAGTAAAAAAAAATTACAAAAAGGCAACTGGGATATATTTAGATGTCAAACAGAAAATGTTTCACCGCCTAAAGTAATTCCTAATTCTATCGCGATAAGATAAATGTTCAACATCATTATGTGATACAATAATGAAGACACTCGACATTGCTTGTGCATTAAGTAAAACAACAGCATCTAAGTCCATGCCATGGTGGACAAAACATCTTGCAAGCCTTAGATATAAACTTGAGCCTAAGCGTCACTACAGCACTCATTCAGAGGAGTACTTAAAAATGAAAAACGAACTTCTTTTAGTATTCAGAAAAGGGAAGAAAGAGTCTTGAGGCATTTTTGCGGTAAAAATGCAAATGCTAAAGATATTACAAAACTGATTAAAATGCAAAAATGCATCTTTACTAGTACTTATGGAAACTCATTTCCCTGATAGTATAACAAATAAACTTATGATAAACCAAGCTGCAAGAAAGGATTCCGGACAATTCCCCCCCAGACAATTCCCCCCGGACAATTCCCCCCAGACAATTCCCCCTAGACAATTCCCCCCGGACAATTCCCCCCTTTGCAATACCCAACCGGCAAATCCCCCCTGGACAGTTATCCTAATAAAAAATAAAGGAAAATATATCATAAAGTCTAACTTATACTAATTTGTAAAAAATCGTTGTCAATAACTCTAATTTGAGTGATAGATTTCAAACCAAAGATAAAGCACATCAAAAGGAATATTTTCTTTGTTTCAAAATGCGCAATATTTAGCCAATGACGTTGAATTCCCATCTATATGAAAAAACATTATAACTAAAAGCAACCTTTACATGAATATACTTTTTGAACAATAACAAATTGTATCATTAAAAAAATACATCTTCCCTGGTACCTAAAATTCAAACCCTGGTAAATCACCTCCATATATGCATTAGTATACGTATACTTAGTAGTACTTATATGTACATACATAATAGAAATAAAATTTTGGTTTATCATTTTTTATGAAAGTTGTGTTTTACATATTTTTTAAATTTTATTTTCTATATATTTTCTAAAGTACACACATAGAGATAATTCAAAAACATATAAAAACATATTTTTAAATGTTTTCAAAATGCAATATTCTGAGCAATAGCTCATAAATAATCTACAATTTCATGATTCTCATAATCTTTCAAAATGGTCAAAATTCGGTGATTACAATCGCGATATCGTCTTCTTTGAAGAGGTGGAGGATGACCTGCAAGCTGTTGAATGATGTCGATACGAATCAAGTTTTCTTCATTTTTTAAGAATTCAAGGAACTTCCATAGAATTGGATGGCAGGAAGCAACTTGCGAGGAAAACGACGATGCCATCTTTCCGCATTATTGTTTGTCCGTGGTAGTCCTTCGTCCGTTTGGTTGAAGATATTCCACAAATTTATTGTAAATATAGGGCGACTACGGGAAGCATTTCTTCCATATCGACCAATGTAAGTGTCCTCGAAATAATCGAAGATTTCGTCGAAGTCGGTACTAAACTTTTCTTTAATTTTATGTGCGAGCTCTTCAAAGGCAAAGGCAAGGGAGCTCGATAGCCGTGCGTGTTAAGGCGTGTTCAACTCTCAATGTTGGGGGCGCAGGTTCGAATCCCGAAAGGGGATGGCCATTTTTGGTCTACCTCATTGATTAGATCCTAGGTTCGATAGACTAATTTTAATGCAATAATGCTTATTATATCCAGTCGGATGCAATTCTGTAGAACCATATAGGAAAAAAAGGCAGTAATATCATCTTTTTCTGGTAAAAAAGCAAGGCAACAGAGCATTCTACAATATATGGCAAATTTTGTATCTTCCAAATATCGCTGCTGCAATCCTAGGTTCTTTTTTTTTTTTTTTTGTATTTCAAATACAATTAACTAAGACGTTGATTTAAACATTTATAAAAATACAATAAAATAATGCAGTCGTAGGTATTAAACATAAGACAGGTTAATAATAAAGGTGCTTAAGTAATATTTAAAATGAGGATATAATAATAATAAAAGATGAAAAACAAAATAACAGAAGAAGGCGTCAAGAGAGTAACATGAGGCGTGAGGCTCTATTTGTAAACAAACATCTCCTCCACCGGAACCAGCACTACTGATGAACAATTGGGACGCCGTCGAGGATCTCCAAGCTTCTTCTTACCACGCAATCAATCCCCAAGGGAAGAGGAGCTCCCTTAACTCTAGCGGCATAAAGGATCCCCTGGACAGTTGAGATGATGTGTTCAATTTCGAAGGCATGCTTATAGGGGAGATGTACAGACCAGCCAATCCCTAGGGTCTAATGCTACTCCGTACACCTTTTGGATGTCTTCTTCCACCGCACGAACAAGAGGGAGGATTCGGGACAAAAATAGAAGAAATGGAAAGATGTCTCCGTTTCTTTTTTGCACCAATGGCAGGACTGTTCCTCTGGAGAAACCTTCGATTTATTTGTGTAGAGGGAGGATGTTGCTTGTCTGTATCTTAACCATTTTTGTCTCAGGTCAGTAATTGGGTTCTGTAGGATGGTTTTAGGGTTAATTAAACTAATATCTTCATTTTCTTTAAGGTTTTTGAGTCTCTTTGTGATAATGGACCGAGGAGATGTCCCGATTTGGTTCCCTGTAAGAGATTCACGAACCCTTCGGTTTATTGATGTAAGTGAGTGCAATGAAAAAAGGAGTAGGGACCGTTCAGTTTCGAAGAAGTGAATTTCATCCTTTGTATTCTCATACCCAAAATGAAATTCTTCATAACCCCGTCAGTGACAGAATTGGCCTATGGAAGTAATATTGAGATCCTTATAAGGCTCTTCTTCACTCTTTAATCTCTTGTTGTAATTCAAGGGTTCATAAGCTCCAAGGAGCGGAAGGACATATTCTATAATATAATTCCATGAGAGTCCCATCCTTTTCCAATAGAGACCACACTTTCTAGTCACTTTTATTAGCTCTGATGGACCCATAAATATACGGTCCTCAAATTGATGGCCTGTAACCTTTTGGAAGGAGTGCTTTAGTCTAGCTGACCAGAAATCACTATTCGTTTGAAATCTCCTCATCCAGTCAGGTTTAATGTCTTCCACATGTGCTCCATATTCATCAGACCAAGTCCCCATTTACTCACAGGGGCTTCTAATCTTTTTCTTGATATATAAGGTCTTGAATTACCCCATATCAGGTTGTCCCTATATTTATAAATTTTTATACAGATGTCCGTAGAATATGGAATATATCTTAAAATATGAAAACTTTGGGAAAATATTTGTCCTAGGTTCTTAACGTTTTTCAAAATATTTGAAGATAAATTGTAGAACATTCTGTTACTTTGATGTTAGGTTTCAAATGTCCAATGGCATTGATATTGCCCAGGGGGGAATTGTCTGGGGGGAATGTCTGGGGGGATTGTATAGGGGGGAATTGTCCGGATACCGCAAGAAAGAAGCTTTGCCATAACTTTGTAGATAAAAATAGGGTCAAAGAATCATTCAATTCTTTGCAACATTCAAAAGCTCAGGACCAGATGTGTTTAACCCAGTTGTACTACAACAACTTGGGAAAAACTTAATATCTTATATTATAAACCTTTAGGAAGTAATTCTCAACATTGGCTAAACACCAAGGATCTGGAGAGAGATAAAAGTTACTTTTTTGCCGAAACCGGGCAAAGATGACTACAGTTCAGCTAAGGCATTCAGGCCAATCACTCTTGTGAACTACATTCTTAAAGGACTCGAGAGAATTGTTCAATGGAAAGTGGAAGACGTTATACCAGACTTTATTCACAACATACTTATACTAAGGGATTATCAACTGAAACAGCCCTTTCACAAGTTACAGACTTAATCGAAAAATCAATTTTTCAAGACCCCTGCACACTTGCAGTCAGTTTTGATTGCACAGGTGCGTTTGATTATGTACAATTTCACTCTGCAAACATAGCTATGTAACGGCTTAGAATTCCAGAAATCATCAATTATGGTACTGTAACCTTCTTAAAACGAGAACAGTCAAAGCGGAATTAAAAGGTGAAAAAGGTAACGTCAATCCAACACGTGGTAGTCCTCAAGGAAGAGTTCTATCTCCAGTTATATGGAACTTAATCATGGACACCCTTTTGACGAAGTTTAAAGAAGACACCATCCAAGTTGTAGGATATGCGGATGACGTCCTGTATTAATAAGTGGTAAAGACCCTGGTACACTTGTCAATAAAATGTAGGAAGCAATAAATATGGTCCATGAATGGGGGAAACCATATGGTCTCACCTGCAACCCATCTGAACGATAACTTTGGTAAACGACAAACGAACGACGAACGACAATTACACGCGAACGTTAACAAGTCTTATATATAATTATTTGATATTACTTGAAGTGTCCCCTGGCATTATTCCCCATTACGGTACAGAGTTCCTTCTTTTCGTTATTTTGACTGAAAATGCACAAAATTTTATAAACCATGAAACTGGATTTCTACTTCACGTCCCAATATGAAATAACTTGTTCCAGCTTACATGGGCCATGGACCATTTCTGGCCCATCTAAGCAAGTGGAAACACAAATGTCATTTGCAGTTTATGCATGGAAGAGTCCCAAAGCGCTGACCAACTAATCAACAGATGCCCATCGCTCTCATATGAGAGATAATAAACTATGCAAAAAGAGGATGAAGATCTTCGTAATAAAAATTATTAAATGTAAAAGAAGCAACAAATTATTCATTCTAATTTTACTGTAATTGCTTAATAACTAGATATAAAGTAATAACAATAAAGTAATACTCGATATCCATTTTTGCTGTATGTTTGTAGTTACTTTTATCAATGTATATATATATATAATATATATATATTGTGTTAATATAGACTCAAATTTAGAATTATAATGTTTGTTTTCGATTTGGTTGTATAATGTATTTTACAATATATTTTATCAAAATAAATAAATACATAGTTAATTTAGAAAGAATTTTACAACGATTTGGTTTTGAGGTGAATTGACTAAAACAATTTTATAGCCAAAAAAGTACATTTATCTTATTTCAGAGAATTGCATGAAAAACATTTTAACTTATTAAAATTGTTTATATTCTTATAGCAAGAGCTCTTTTACAAATTATTTATGACATTTTATATGAAATGATGAATTCAATAAATAAATAAATTAATATAACCTTGTAGATATGAACAGGAATATAAAATAAGGCTTCAACCTTACGCAGATGAGATCCATTTACCGAAAAGTATTCCAACTATATCCCTTTCGTTTGGAGAATTTAAAGTGCTATAAAATTAATGAAAATAGTCAATATTTATTATTATGATGATCTATCAACCCTCTCAGAGTTTCAAATTCGTCTAATTAAGAAGTTTATAATTAAATAAAGTCCTCTTATAACATATTCTTCTTCTCCTTCTTTAATTAAACTCATCCTCAAATCTTTACTTTAACTTCTTATAAGACAGTTCCCTCTAATTAAATTGGCTCTAATTGTCAACCTGCAAATAATAATATCATTTATAAAGATTTGGAAAAGTAAGAATTCCAACCCATCATCCGTCTTTTTAGGCATAAGCATAAAATAAAAGGAACGTTGTAACGATAAGTTATTCTGTACTTTGTTGGTAGAGTTTCTTGATGAGATTGATGTACTTATAAGGTGACAGTTATTGAGTGTTATACAGACTACAAATATATATTGTCTTATTTAGGCCAAGAGGGCATGTTTTTTAGTGTACATACAGTGTCATGTACAGTGTCTAATATAGGAAATAGACATTAATAACGGAAGCATCAATTAGGTGGCTATAAAATAAGAAGTTTAGAGTTACATTTATCGATTGGTTGCCATTTTGAACCAAATATACAAGAAAAAAAACAATGTTCGCACAGGCTATACCTGGGACATCTTAAATGTCATAAGGTACCCTAAGAACACCTTGTATGATGTCGTCTAGAAGAAAAATGAGTCCAGGATTCTTGAAAGGAAGTCTCATGAGCGTATATAGTTTTGTACAACTTTTTATACAAAATTTGCGTTTCATATTCTATGACAGATGCTTTGCTATTTTTATTACAGCAACTTTTCGATTAAGTCGTTTGTAAATGCGCATTTGAACATTTAATCATCCTGAAAAACTCGTTAAAAATACATTAGCTATAATAGTTGGAATTCTTAGCTTTAGTATGTCATAAGCAATATAATATAGGTAGTTGAAAAGAGGGGCTAACAAAATTTTGTTTTCTTTGGATGACACTAAGAAGATGTTAAATGAAACCAGTTGATATGTTACAGTTACAAACAATATAGTTGCTCATCATCTACATTTAAATAAATCATTCCACAACTACAAGAGCCAATTCCGTATTTTTTGAAACTTTTTGATTTTATTTGAAGGGTTAATATGAAAATATAAGCACACTTTTATACTTTGTTTTGTGATTCATTTTGTCAGTTGTTTGTTTGTTTGTGTTATTATTACTTCATCCACTATAGAAATACACCCGAAAACGCGCAATAACACTAAAGTAGAGAACACAACCACACTACGGGGTATCTGTGTTTTAATAATAATAATGATAACAATACCTATGTACAATGTACATATGTACTTATTCCTACTTTAATACTAAAATAATTTACAATGATATTTTCATTATTTTACATTGCATAAATTTAATTATCTAATGTTTTCGTCAGTTGTTAATAAGAGGTAAAAATTCCGGAATATTATATATGTGGTCATTGCTTATGAAGTAAAAATAGTTAGAAACAAAAAATGCGTTTTTCTTCCTCTTTCTATTTTTTTCAAGTGTCATTTTAAGAAAATAGATCATATATACCCAAGTGACATGTATATAATTAAAATCTTTGGCATAAATATCATCAACGGGATAGATATTGCATTCATTAGTGCATGAAAAAATATTGGCATTATTTTGAAATTTACAAAAAGACACTTTAAAATATTCAATAATATTTTTATGATATAAAATTGGGTGAGCTAGATAAATGTATAAATAAAGAACCACGGTGTACTAACAAGTAAAGCAAATAAAACCGACAAAAACAAAGACAAAAACAAAGTTAAGGGAATTTTTGTTGCATGTTTGATGATGAAGTTTAAATTGAGAAATATCTAAGAATTACTTAATTTTACATAAATATATATAAATTTTAGTTTGTATTAAACTGTGCTTCAATTTTTTTTAGAATAATATGGGGGTTTGATCAATATTAAGCATTGATTAGATTAAAAAAGGAATGTTAATACTATTTAAAAAATGGATCATGGATTCATATCATAATATTCATACTGCTATACTTTACCTACGTGATAAATATTATTGTTTTTTAATAATGGGAGGCGTCTTGTATACGTTGTACCAAGGTCTGTATAATAAGGTCTGGGCAATACAAAAACAAACATATAGCAGTGTGACTACTCAATGACGTCATGGAGAACGATTATATCTATCTCTCTATATATCTATCAATCTCTCTCTATAAATATATATATTGGTTTAGGAATATTTATATATAAAACTATGCACAAAGAAAATCTGATAAAGCATTTTTTTGTTGGGAACTATGATAGAAGGAATTTTCCTTAACGACACTTTTGTATAAAATGCATTTTTAAAGGAAACTATGACTTTGGGCCCAGCTTATTAGTCAAAATAGCTTTATTGAACATTAATGAGCACATTTGGTTAGTTTATTTTATAAATGAGCCCATTTTGAGTACTTTGTCGTTCATATATAAAGGAAAGATAAAGGAAAATTACTACTATCAATAATTCCCAAAAAAAAATGCTTTAACAGATTTCTTTGTGCATAAGTTTTATATATGTAAATATTCCTAAAACCAATATATATATATTTATAAATAGATAGAGAGATTGATAGATTGATAGATAGATATAATCGTTCTCACTGACGTCATTGAGTAGTTATACTGCTAGGATTACATGTTTGTTTTTGTATGCCCAGACCTTATTATACAGACCTTGCGTTGTACCACCTCTCATTTTACTTAAAATAAGTATGAAATACTAAAATATATATGTCAAACAATTTTGATGAAGAAAAAGTTTTAGAAAGCTTGTCAAAGCAGGTCATTTAAGTCTACTTGGAAGTGTTTGGCGTGTCACTTTAATTTGACATATTTCTACAAAGAAGTGACCCAATAAAAACATTTTTTTTAAATTAAAAATAAAGTGTTTTCAAACGTGTTTTTTTGTTCAATGGAAAAAAAACTAGGTACCAGTTGTATTTAGAGTGAGGTTTAAATATTTTAATCTCTAATAGGTTATGAGCATATTGAAATGATTAATAAAATAAAACCTTAAATTTAAATGCATACATTTGATGAAAGCCTTATAAGTGTTGCATTATGTTCTAATACATAAATTAATACACACAACAATTTCATTTATTACTTTATAATAAATATCATACAATTTATATTAATTTATTAATATGTAAACTTTCGAAATAATTTTGATTATCATATTTTGTGTTTTACTTTGACATTGTATAAAATCAAAAAAGATTCATTTGTTCGATGGAATAATTTTTCCGATATAATCCTAGGCTCGATAGACAATTATACCGCTATGATGCTTTTTATATCCACGTGAATGCAATTCTATCGAACCAAATAGGCCAAAAAACACAGGTTTCTTATGAATTTATGTATATTTAAATTATTTTAATAATTAATAAAAAATATTTGGCGTGCACCATCTTCTGAGTTTTTTTTTGGGGGGTGCAATATGAAGAAACATGTGTTTAAATGCATCTGTGCAGATATTGCAGAAAAATATTAATTTTTATTTTAATACTAAGCAAATATACTTTAAATATAAAAACAACAATAAGTTCATTTGGATTTAATATTGAATTGCTTATAACATTTAGTAAGTGTATTTACTTGAAACCCCTAGTTAAATTTTAGTTTGACGGACATTCAACAATCTTCTGCCGTTTTATAATAACTAATGTATTTTTATAAAAGGAAATATCATTCAAAGTCTTTTAAAATAATTTAAATGGTTTTATGTATTATAGAAACCTATTTTAAGATATCAAAATCCCCCCCCCCCCCTGCGAAAGTTGCGTCAAAAAAATAAATGATTGTAGGAAAATGGATTTTGGTTTTTAACATTTCAAAGCATTTAACATTTTTTGTTTCTGATTTGGATTTAATATAGAATTGCTTATAACATTTTAGTAGTTTATTACTTGAAAACCTAATAAAATTTAGTTTGACGGATATTCAACAAATCTTTGCCGTTTTATAATAACTAATGTATTTTTATAAAAGGAAATATCATTCAAAGTCTTTTAAAATAAATTTAAATGGTTTTATGTATTATAGAAACCTAATATTAAGATATCAAAATCCACCCCCGCGAAAGTTGCGTCAGAAGAAATTAAATGATCGTAGGAAAATGGATTTTGGTATTTTAACATTTCAAAAGCATTTAACATTTTTTTGTTTCTGATTATTGAAGTATACAGCTGTGCATATTAAAATGAATTAATTAAAAAATCTCTTATGATACAATGGTTAAAGGTCATGATCAGAATAAGACATGTGTGGTTCAAAGCAAATACTGTTGTTTGCTAGTTAGGAATCTTTGATCGATAGGATTCCTGAGATATTATAACCACAAAGAGTTTACCAAAGGAATAATTATTAACAATCATAAATACTCTAATTATCGTCATATATTAAACTCTAATGTAAATATATATTATTTGACAAAATTCGTATTCGTAGGGATACTTCTACCGGAGGACTCCGGATTCAGCTCTTGTTTGGTTGGGTTTACTCATAGCGATATAAAATAGGGGGGGAGAGAGAGAGCTTATTCTTTTTAATAACAGATACATATTTTGAGAAAATATCAACTGTCGCTGGAGGCACATGAGTATCTATTCAATAGTAACTCCATAGATAATATAGAGCAGACATGTGCAAACTAAGGCCTGTTAGACAATTTAATCCGGTCCGCCGAGCTTGTCCAGTAAATAAAATAATAATGCTTCATAAATCAGTCATTACGTTTTGTCTATACAATACCGCGTTTCACCAATAGATGGCGCGCTGACATTTAGGCCACGCCTTACTCTTTATATCTCTCTTGAATTTTCGCATTGCAATTTGAGCCCTTCTGTAAAAAATGAGCGGAGTAAAGAAAAGGAAAGTGGACAGTCAATGTACTACTGCTGTGGCCCTTTTTCAAATTTTATAACCCATAGTGGCCCGCAAGTCAAAAAGTTTGCACATCCCTGATATAGAGTGTCGAAGAATTGTATGTTAACATGAATAATCGGGGTGTTTGTTAGATCTCCATTGTTGGTTATATCCAGCGACAGAAATATATAAAGAGAGATTGATACTTTATATTTTTAATCGTGAAATAAGGAAGTTGAGGTGACATCATCGTAGTCTATATTTCATAGGAACGAAATATAAAGTCTTTAGTTCTTTCTGATGTTGCCTTTCCACCAAAAATATGGAGAGACAAATATGACCCTGATATCCAGTGTTTACCTACATACACTCTATCTTATCGATGTCTATTTCATAAATGTAAGGTTGTGTTTTTGACAAAATATGTGTCTATTTATTTGGGCCTCGATGCATGTTGACATACTCACACATTTTTTCTAAATAATATGTCTATAATAGTATTTTTATGGGTTCATTCAACAAAAACACTAATCAATATTTCTTGTTATTTCACACTACAGATGTCCACTTAAAAAAAATGATTTTATAAGCCGTCAGTTTTATACTAATATTGGTATAGTTAACTTGGTCCGCTTAGGATGACGTGTGAATCTGCATATAGTGTTCCAAGGACGATGTAAAAACAAAAAGTATGCCCATGGTAAATAATAATTACTCACCATCATAAATTATTATTATTGAGTCTTTCGCAAATTTTGTGCTCCATGATTTATGAGGTAGGCTCTATCAAATATAAATAAACAGGAGACTAACCTGTTGAGGGCACCTTCCTATCTTATCAGAAATATAATAATAAAATTCCTATACTTTCCTCTACGTGAGATATTTCAAAAATTCCTCATTGTCTTGATGTCCTCTTTACCCCTTTTCTTAATATAATTACACTCTTCATCCTTCTACTAACCCTTTATTCTTTTTTTTTTTTTGTTATTGACACTAAAGGTCTAAACAAACACAAAAGAAAACTCTTCTCCCTTTTTTTTGAAAAAAGCCGATGCGCAAAATTTGGATCATAACTTCAGTCGTTTGAGGCATGAGATTGCTTTTCCCTCGTCACACTTTGAAGTCTGCGTCATTGTCCACAATGAATGATTCGTATAAACAAATGCATATTTGTCCAGATATTACTTTTTCATATAACAGAGGTTTGACATTCAATGTGAGTATCTTAAATGTTGAGCTGTGTTTGTGGAGACAGCTAAATACATCAAAAATCAAAGATATAGGTTAAAATACTGGTTTGTAATGTAACATGGAATTGTCAGATATATATATATATATATATAATAGGCTGATTTTTATATAACGTTTTTCAGATTTTTCAGACACGTTAAGTGTCTCCCCAACGGACCTAAAAGTTAGGTATTAAACTTATGTGGTAGTTTTTGCCCTTCATATGCCTGTTTTTTCCTCAATACAAATGTTATTTTAGAATAATTGAGTGCAAAGTGTAGTTAGGATCTCAAGAAATCCAAATTAGTTTGTTTTTATACATACAAAAATACACAAAATTCTCTCGTTTTATACTTTTGTTTCTTTTTACTTTCAATAGAAATTTGGACTACTTTGTTTTCATGACTACTATATCAAAAGCACAACATAATATAAAATATAAACAAGACAATATATACAAATAAAATATATAGATCAGAGGAAACAATCCATATAAGCACCATCAAACATCACACGTTGCATACAATCCACATATTTTATTAGTGATTACTTGCTAGATGAATATGTTTTATATTTACGAATAAATTCAGTAATTTCAAAATATATCTGTTTATATAATGTTCTAAGCATTGTGATATATGACAGCTAAATAGTTGCTATATTACACTTAGAAACAACAATAATTATCACAAGTTGGCTTGTTGACACAAATTCAAGTATATTGCTTTCAGCTCCTGATATATATATATATATATATATATGATTTGACCATGATGTTCGAGTTATATGTAAATAATGCGTCTAAGTAGAGAATAAACGTTTTATTAAGGTAGGAAAGAAATTACTTTTCAATATATTTCACAAAACTATTTTTTCTTTGTTATAAATTTAAAAAAAGCATGAGTGCAAAATAACAGCTGTTTTGTTGTCAATTAATATTCACTTCCTTCTTTCTAAGTAGTCATCAAACAGTACAAAAATACTTTATTCCTTTTAAATAAGATGTGAATATGTAATACAAAACGCACTATCGGCTACAGTCATTTAAGCTTTGATAAACAGAACGTTTTATATACGTGAAAAAGTTTCCAATTTGATAATGTAGTTATTTTCTCGTATTCTATTTATCCGGATCCATATCATCCGAAAAATATTTTTTACTTTAATAAACGTGATATAATGTTGAAGGATATCTATTGGAAGACATGCCACAACAATTTCAACATCGATTTGTTATAAGTATTTGGTAATAGTCGGTAAACCTCAGGATAATTAACAATTCAATCAATTATACCAACACCAAATGTAATCATAGAAAACATAAAGTTGGTGTACGTAATAGATTTTGCTTTTGTATATCTTACATATTGTGTTAAATAGTAACGTATATAATTAGTTAATACTTTTTCCTTTTAATATATATATTATAGCTTTTATAATTGTTTTTGTTATTATAAAGTATGTATTCACTTTATATAAATGTATGTCACTACGGGGATGCTTAAATCAATTCTTGAAAGGTGCAAAGAAGAAGAAGAAGACACCATATATATGGCTCCAACTCGACAATGAAGTGTTGTTGTTGTATTCGCTCGTGTGAACGCACAAAGCTTCTCCTTATCTATTTGTAAAAATCCAAAGCTATATAATTTCCGAAAAACATATGTACAACTTACGATTGCTGTATACATACATAATATATACAAAAAAATCTATTTCTTCCTCTCATATTTAGATGGAGGAAAAAAAATAAAAGCAACGTGTCGTTTTAATTCTTCATTTGACTTGACATGTCATGATAGCTTCAGTGTATATATTTTTTTAGTCTTGAGTACAAAGATGATGAAAGCCACGTCTCGACTTTATATACGCCATTGATATGTACGCGTAGAAGCATATTTATCTATTTTAGAATCATTGAAAGCACTTTTGTGTTGCTATAACACATTCCCTATAACTTCTTACACAACCGTCTGAGGTTTCTTATTTGTTTTGTCTAAAATACTTATAACTATTAAGTGTAAAGCTTTGAGTAATAATATTGTATATTCATTAGCACCACTTTCACACAAAAAAAAACTTTTAAATATTACTCTCTTTTTAGATTAATTAAACGTACTTTTTTCATAATTATATATAACTTTTTAGTATGATTTTATATATTTTTTAAAAATCTTCATTCATTTATTAATTTGTAAATCTAATATAAATAAGCTAATAAAAAAGATATTGTCCTTTAAGAAGAAGTTAATCAAAATGTCTTCAAAATATATTGTGCAATAAATACATATATACTTTTTTCTCATATATGACTCTGATTTATATTAAATGTAATATTGTTTTTCTGAAGCTTTGCAAGAATATTATTAATATTTTAAGTTCATTGTCTTGAAAATTGAGATAAGCAACATAATTATATTATCAGGTTGCAGTCACTTGGTTTTCAAAATTTAATATTACGTTTATGAACGTTTTCATTAGAATTAGAGATGCCACAAAGTCAGTGATATTTATCAACCACAGGCATAAGTAACAGATATCTACAACTCGTTGCACATCATATTTAAAATCTATTGAAACAAAAACCATGTATAGGTTTTTTATATACAGAGCTTTTCAAGCACTATATTGCATTTTTACACGAATGATTTCGATCATGTACGGTCATGGCCATTTCAATGTTTTTTGACATCTTTGATTATATATTTGTCAATTTTCGTCAAATAATACATAAAAATACACAATTAATAAAAGATAACGCATATATTAAAAGCATGT
Source organism: Caligus rogercresseyi (assembly GCA_013387185.1). Taxonomy (NCBI): domain Eukaryota; kingdom Metazoa; phylum Arthropoda; class Copepoda; order Siphonostomatoida; family Caligidae; genus Caligus; species Caligus rogercresseyi. Next base: position 3,040,221 of record CP045897.1, on the reverse strand, counting down.
GCTCTATATAAAAGAATATATCCATAGTTAAATACTTGATGTAAACATTTCATTTAAATTTGCTTAGAATTTCATAAGTTTCAAAGTTCCCTTTCACAAAAAATAGAGAATAACCATATTATATATATATATATATATATATATATATATAAAGAACCTACGATCCACGAGGTAGACCAAAAATGACCATCCCCTCTCGGGAGTATTTGAACCTGCACCCCCAACATTGAGAGTTGAACAAACCATAACGTACAGGGCTATCGCACTCCGTTAATATACCATATTTGTAGGAATATTTTTAAATCCTTTACTCTGAAGAGACAACAATTTTGTCAATTTAAAAAGAAGCAAAGTGAAAGGAGTATTGATTTTAATATTATTGTAAAATTTTGAGGAATGTTAACAACTTTTTTTAGTTTAGGTACATGTTTCCAATATCAGTTCATTGTTTTAGCCATGTTATCTAACGAACATATATTATATTTTCTTAGAAACAGCAGAGCTGTCTCCATGTAAAAGACTGACATTTAGTGAAGGCCTCATTGGGATTTATCTTCCCTGCATGCATATTGTATGAGGGGTAGTGAAACATTCATTCAAGGACTCAGAGAATATAGTTTGTCTTTTCCAAGAAATTATTTTGTTGGGCGTGATTGATATTTTTAATAAAATGTAAATGTTATTGAACGCAACTATATTCTAAAAGAGTTCGTCCCTTCCCAATAGGCAATACATTTACAAACATGAAGAAAATACTTTGTTTCTACGAACAAAATGTCATCCATAACATTATTAAGAAAATAGAAGATAACATCACTTTTTGGAACAAAAACTGCCATTATTTTTTTTGCCTTTAATCTATATAATAATTCACCAATCTCTGTCCGCCTGTATGTCCGCACACTATCTCCTCCCACATTTATGGTCAGATTTGAACTTTGAAGGTACCTATGGAATCCTGGGTCAGGATGGACCTAATAAAACTATTTGCAAAGTGATGGAACCAGAAATGAAAAAGAAATTCAGACCTTGTCTGATTTTATTACCTACTTTTCAAGGTAAAGAGAGGAAAAAAGAAAAGGAGGAGGGGGAGTTAGAGTAATGGAAAAAGAAAAAAAGCATCTCATGTGACTTAAAACATATTCTTTGTACAAAGTTATATTATATTCTCTTATATTCTTTAAGGTCTGTTGCACTCACAAACTAGCTCCAAAACCTACCCATACCCGAAGGGCGAACATAATATGCGAGTTATTATAATTGTTGTTTTAAACTTTTACACGTTTTTCTCATATTGGTTTATTATCGTTAACTCTAATAACTTGTAAAAATATTTGTGTATGTATGTATATTAAAATATAAATTATTTTATGCTATCTTCGTTAATCGCCAACATAGCTTTTTTTGAAATTCTATCAATACAGTGTAGTGAAAACGATACTAAAACTACAGTTAAAATAACATAAAACTAAATAATGAGACCTTTATGAACAGGGAAATAATACATAATTTCAAATTATCTTATTATTAATGTACATTTATTGTTGTAAAAATACTATCATGTATTAATGTCTATTTATAGTTATCATAACACCTTGCAATAGGAACATTACCTAGAATATCAAACTCAACCAATATATTAATTCAAAAAGTTTAACATTGTCATATTAATGTGTTTAAGGAATGAACAAAATTTTAATTTCTTCTTTTGATAATGAACATTACTTGAACACAATTATTTTTAACCATAATTATTCTATAATAAAACCATTAACATTTATCATAAAATATTTTTTCCAATTTTGAGACTTATCTTCAATGCATGAAATATTACAAGATGAACAGAAAAAAAAGAAAAAGCAAAGTGGATCCTTTGATAAGGCGTAATTGATGTTAAAAGCTTTTTTTCCAAAAATAATAATTCGTTTTTCATATGAAAAAATATACTTCTTAATATAGGCCTTTTTGAGTACTTAAAGAGATTTTGAATTATGAGTCAATACCTGTCTTTCTAAGAGGAACTATGTTATGTCATCTTATTGAAATATCACAAGTAAAGCTTCCACATAGGTGAATTCCACAATTAGGGTTCCCCTAAGTGGTCCATAACCACTATTTTTGAAACTTTACTAATCATCTTTTTGTTTTCCCTGCAGGTGATATTATGTCTGGGACATCTAAAAATATGTTCGGCTAACCTTAATGGGCATTAATTGACGAGTTAATTGAGATTTTATACAAATTAGCTTAAATTGCATACATTGTGCTTTACTGAATGATTATCTCATATAAATATATGGTTTCTCTTCTGTAAACCAATGCTAAAATTTTCCTTGTTTTCATAGTGTGTGAGGTTTTCGTTTACAAATTTTGGTTTTGAGTGTGGTTTCGAATGTTAGGATGTTACAATCTAAGAAAATTGAAAAAAAAATGTGAAAGGCAAAGAGGCTGAGTGACCTGTAAAGTCGCGTGCTGCTGCGACAAGTCGCGCACTAGTGCGACGAAAAAGACTTGGAAAAAACGTAGTGAGGCTTTTGGTCATATTAGATGAGAAATTTTCATTCATATTTCTAAAAAGAATCACTAAAACTTACATTTATTGCGAGGGTAGGCGATTTTCAAAAAAGGTCTAAAAAGGGAAAAATGTCTATAACTCATGATAAGCATTTTTGGTAGCAATATCAATTGTTTTTTAAGGAATAATTTTCTGAAAGACTAATTCTCATTTATACTTTAAATATAATTAAGATTCCGTCATGTAATGCTTCGGCAAAATATTTTTTTCACATGGTAGACAGACTGAAGACAATTAATTTGGGTCTAAAAAGGGAAAAAGTCTATAACTGTCTACAACTTGGGATTCAAAAATTGAAAAGGGAAACATTGAATCTTTGGGTCTTTTTGGGCGCGATGTTTACCTAGTATTGTATACTAACAAACAAGATGAAAACTAGCCTTGCCACAGATCTTTTCGTGTAAAAAAATCTCAATTTTTAACTTGCCCCTTTAAAACTGCCAAATTTGCTCGTAAAACAGGCGGCTCAATACTTGCACTTAATTTTCTCATTTTTTAGTCTGAATTCATTTCTACATAGTGGTTATTTTTCTACCTCTTTACCCAATGTCCTAGTAGATATTTTCAGTCATAAAAGGTTCTTATATTTCATAAATTTTTCTCCAAGCATGTGAAATAGTGACTTGTTACATATTTGTTACATAGAAAATTACCGTTTATCTGTAGTCAAAACCGAGTATATTAGAGTAAAAATCCAGTTTTTCTAGTCTTTTTTTCTCGTAAGACTGGAGGAACCTTCTTAATGATAGTTAAAAGTAATAAAGACAAAATTTGTTTCATTTTGGTCTGAATGTGAAGCAAATTAACTAATTTTCTATGCAAATTACGAGGGGAACCCTGTTCGTGGAATCCACCCATAATAAAAAGCAGGAGCTAAACAAACAATACACTTGTGAAATATTTTGTAAAGATATTCTATTTCCTTACAAATGATAATAGTTATTTGAAAAATAATTGAATGATAAAGAATAATGACTTTATACATAAAATGAAAATCTACGTATTCATATCAAAAGCAGCTTTTATCGCATATTCTACATCTTTCATGTTTATAGTTAATTTAAGCAAAGCCCACCCACCTATGTATATTCATTTTCATATTCTTACATAAAAATGCTTTGATAAGTCGTCAAAACATATGATTGAATAGAAATAAATGAGGGCTCAAGACGCAACACCTTTGTAGGATATTGTCGTCTTATATATATATATAAATATACATTAAACTATTCATCCTTAAAGGGAATATTCCCCTATGGATTTTCAAGAAATGGACAATATTATTATTACTATTATTATTATTCAGGAGGGAATCGTTTTTTTCGAAGGGGATATTTTTTTTGCTCAAAAGCCTTAATATGAATGTAAAATATACAAACTATCAGGAACATTTAGAGCAGGGGTCACACATCCATTAAGGAAATTGAGAAAGGTTTTTTGTCAGACCATTACTCAGGTAAAACCTACAATTCTATGTACAGCGTAATGGGCTTCTTTCCATTTAAATACATAAATTTACTTGTAAGGAGATTGGAGCAACCTCCTTTATTTATTTTTTTGGCTTACCCAAACCCATAAACTCTATATGTAAGTGTGAACTTGCTTCCTTAAGAGGCTATCTGATAGGTTGAAGTTTTATAGTTGTATTCTCAAAGGAGAATATATTTAATCGAATATTATGATAATGTGTTTATCTCTCTTTTTTTCTTGAATAATAAATGTTTTCACAAAGGGTTATATTCCCTATTGGGCAGAAGGTTGATTGAATTTTACTCTGTGAAGAGACAAGAATTGAATAAAATAATGGTCAGTTAGACTTGTATGTATTGTTCTTAAGGATTATTATTCATATGTTGCACATGCTTAAGTAAGCAATAGAAAACATCTAAAATAAACTTCTTCACAACAAACTATTTAATTAAATTGTTATTCATACATTTGAAAAAAACTCTCTCACAATAGATTGCATGATCGAATTTTCTTATTTTATAAATACAATAAAATATACATTAATTTTAATACAATTTTTTAAATAAGAAGAACTATAATTTCATTGTAAGAGTAAAATAATATATGATTCTAAGAGTAAATTTTAAGCTCAAAGTAACAAGAAGGTTAATTAGTGAAAGAGTTATAAAGGCTGGTTTGACGTGAAATGCTTTATTTTTATAAAACTACGTAAATGATTAATAAATGAAAATATACAAAACTCTATGAATAAGAATGAGTATAAAATTAATTAGAAGATCTTAAGTCAAAAAATTATGAGTGTAAATATATTTGTAACAGAGCAACTGATGCCTGCGTAAAGTAATTAACTCTTTAAAACATATAGTTCTATTGACGTTATTTTGTCGATTTTGGAGAAAGTGCAAGAATTTTCTATTGTTTACATTGGTGCATATTTTTTTGTCTATTTGGTTCAATGGATATGCATCCAGGTTGATTTCTTTTTTTTGTACCTTTGTGCAACACTGTATATATCTAGTATCGATAATTTTTCGGTTAGAATGTCAAAATATTTTTTTTAAAGTCAATAAAAACTACATGCCCTTTTAAAAAGAGTGTAACTATTGGAAACTATATTTTCAGGAAGTAGTGAACAGTGGTGCTTCTAAGTTTATATAAAAGAAGTTGAGTTTTTGATACAATACCATTTATTTCATTTTACAATGAACCAATAACAGACCTAATATTTTGTGTTTAAAATAATATTCAATTTGTATTAAATATATATCTGAAAGTACGTTTAGGTTTATATCGATGTATGGCGATTCTGATAAAAAATATTGAAGGTTCAAACACATGTGTCGTGTATGCTATCGAGCGAGAGCGTTTTAGAAATAATCCTATATTTATGCCAGAATAGAGTGCACTCAAAAGGGCCATTATTAAGAACTTTCAAAATGTTAAAGACAGCGTTTATTTTTTTATAAATATTATTTGATGTTTCTTCACCTAAATAAAACTATGTTTGTATAATTTTTTTTGGTTAAGATGTTTATTTGTTAGCTACAAGTCCATAGAGTGTAAAAAAATAACAATCCACTAGAAAGTAGGAGATAAAAAAAACGCTAATATGAAGACAGTAACGTTAAAAAACATACACAATATAATCAAAATTACTGATTAAAGTGTTTTTTTTTGCCTATTCGATAGAACTGCATCCAACAGGATATAAATAAGCATTATAGCTTTAAATTAGTCATCGAACCAAAGATCTTATCAATGAGGTAGACCAATATGACCATCCCCTCTCAGGATTCGGGAATGTATTATAAATTTTAAAACAGGACGTTGCTTTATAATTATTTCTTTTAAAACAATGCCCTTCTATATATTCACAAAAAAGGGAGGCAGTACGGTTGAATTTATCATTGCCCATCTTTAAAAAAAATGTTCACTGTCAATTGTTTTTACAAAATATTTTGAGTCATTGATGTTTGCTTGACTTCCAAAAATTATTTGAGGCACATTCCCTAGAATCAACTGACAATGAAGGGACTCCTAGGAAGATTGTGTTTAAAGTATGTACTTTAATATGGTACGGTGCCCTGCAGTATTTCTACCGAGAGCAGTCTCTTGTTATGATTACAATTACTATACATATTTTAGGTTTCCAAAATTACACTTAGAAGCAAAACTATTATTCGTATTATAACTCCACAATATATAAAGCAATATAAGTGAAGTAAATATATAATGATTTAAATATGTAAAAAACACAATTCAATATTTTAGGATATTTTTTTGTTTATTTCCGTTTAACCAATCCGGTAAAAAAATAATAAACATGCATATACGATAATCTATGAAGCTAAAAGAAGAAAAAATAATAATATCGAGACTTTCATGTAATCTGTGACAAGTAAAAAAGGGTTTAAAATCAAAACCTTCTTTAATTCCGGGTTTTTTTTATTAATTAATAATCTATACTGTAAATAAATTTATTATCTGTATGATTTACATAAGAAAAACAAGTATTTTAAGAGATTTTGTCGGATCCACAAAATTCTTAGTGAATTAATAAAAATATATACTTTTTTTCTAATGATTGTAATTTACTTTTGTGAATAATAAACAATATAATTAATCATAGACATATTTTTTATTTCAAAAATTCATTTTTATGATATGTACAACAAATACATAAAAAATCTAGAGATAATGTATGAAAAATCTCATAAGTATATATTTTAATTTACAATTTTATCTTAGGGACTGAACTAAAAACACTTTTTTAATCCATAAATACAATTTTAAAATATATATTAATTGGCATTGTACCAAAATATATGAACATAAATTTTGAGCTTTAAAATTGGCATTATTTGCAATTCTTAAAATTATTTATTATTGAACATAATGTCTTCAAGTGGATGGATGCAAGAGAAGGGAAGTATTTAATTCCTTCGAGGGCACAGTCCATGCGTCAACGAAAAGGATCTTCAGGTCCAAGGAAGCATATCTTGCCGCTGCCGATAGGAGTACTGGCCTAAATTCCGACGATTGCAAAGGGTCTCCAGAAGTATATTTTGCTTCGCAATTAGAGCTTTGGAGTTCAAGATTACGAAGTTTATTATCACCTTTTCTCGTGGGGTGGTCCTACCAAGTCCAAATAAGATAACGGCTTTCCGGTATTATTTTTATTTATTTATAAGTATGTGAATAGCAGTTAGATTTTTTATCCCTATTTATGTAAATCCGATATATCACACTCAATTATGTACATGAAAAGATCCCTTCCAAGGTCCTTCTGAATACATTAGCCATTAACTACAAACAATATATTAATGACCAAGGTCCACTGAAGTGTGATTGAACTCCAAGGCAGAAGAAAAATGATGATTCTTGATCTTTTCGTTTGTCCTGGCGATTGGCTCTATGTTTCTTCTTTCTTTTTTTCATGCTGAATAAACAAGTAATGATTCAATATGTATGTAGTTGCTCCTGAATATGTATGAATAATCCCTGTAAGCCAATTAGATTTGATTGTGCTATGTGCTTTTATAGATATGTGTAGCAAGAGTTCGAACCATGAGTTGGACCTGTTCATCACTCTGGACCGTCTCATCACTAGGAGGGAGTTTGTATATATATTTTTGGCGGCAATATGAATAAGAGAGAATATAGTTATTTAAGTGTAACACGTCCGTAGTTTTATTATGCCTAAGAGTACGACACAATATGGTTAGATGGAAGGAACATAAACTAAGTGTAATTAAAATGATAGTCCATCGGTGATTAATGTTTTATTTTTAACATTGAAAGGTTGACCCAAGAATCAGTTATACGCTATCGTTCAATAGTTTGGGGTCAACCCTAGCTTTTGTGGTTTTCATGAAAAATTGTATTTTTATTTATCGCATGAGTTTGAAAAGAATAGAAAATATAGTCAAGACATTGACATGACTATAAATAATTATATTATTTAAATGATATTTTCTTTCAAACTTTGCTTTACTCCAAGAATCCACCATTTGCAGCCATTACAGCATTTTTGGAATTCTAGCTGCTAATTTGTTGAAGTAATCTGGTGAAATTTAGCCCCACACTTCTAACAGCCCCTCCCACAAGTTGAATTAGTTGAATGGGCACTTATTGCGTACCGTGTGGTCAATCTGCTCCCACAACTCAATAAATAACTGGTGACTGACCTGGCCACTCAATTACATATAGAATACTAGCTGCTGATTCCTTTTTAATTAGTTCTTGCACAATTTGGAGGCAGCTTGACCGTAGGGGTCACAAGAAGTGTCCATCCAACCAATCCAAGTGTGTGGGGTTAAATTTCTACAAATTAACAATTACAAAAATGTTGTAATTGCTGCAAATGGACGATTCATTGACCAAGGCAAAGTTTGAAAGAAAATAATATTTCAAATATATATAATTATTTTAATCATGTCAATGTTTTGACTATATTTTAAAACTGAGGCCGTAAATAAAAACGTGACTTTTCATGAAAAACACAAAAGTTGGGGTTGACCCCAAACTATTGATGGGGTATGATACAATACAAATGGACAAAAGTGTGCTTTTCCGATTAAAAGACTCATAGTAGACTTCAAAAAACTCATTTCATAACTATACATCAGAATATTAGAAAGACGATAGTCGATAACTTTGTATATATACATATATGTATATATATATATATATATATATATATATATATATATATATATATATATACATATATATATATATATATATATATGTAGATATATATATTTATATAAATATATACATATATGTATATATATATATATATTGTTAGTTAGAAATTTAATACTGTTTACAATAGACAAACATATACAGATATACATAAACTAAAGTAAAGAACACAACCACACATTGGGGTATCTGTGTTACGACAGTAAAAGTAAAGTAATCATATTTATATATTAATTTTTTTCATTAAAATATTCTTCATCTTTGTACATTTTAAAAGCTTGATTATTTTTGTTTCCTCATCCTCCTCTTGCGAAACTAGGTGCCTTTCGTAGGACAAAGCGGGGCATTTATAGATTAAATGATGAGTAGTCTGTGGTTCTTCCAAACAGAGATCACATATTTCACTCGTGTTTTCGATTTACTCAAATGAGAGAGAAATGGTCCGTGCCCGGTATAGGCTTGGACAAAAAGTTGGGTATCTTGATGTCGGTGTTTGATGGGTATTGGCTTCGGGGTTTTAAGCATGGAGCGTGTATGCTTCACATTTTGGTCATTTCTGTATCGGTGACACCATTTGTTGTAAAAGAAATCGTTAAGTGTTTTCTTTATATAACTTGGAGGAACACCGACATTATTTCGGATTTTGCTCACACTTCCATTTGTTGCTAGATGATCTGCAAATTCATTTCCCGTTATGTCATTATGACTTTTGCACCATTTAATATGAATGTTTTTGTTCTTTTTCCTTCAATCAGGACCTTCTTACAGTTCTTCACTACCTCGCTAGTTGTAAGTGGGTTGAGAAGAGCCGCAATCGCTAATTGGGAGTCTGATCTAATTATAATATTTTTGGAGGATTTTTCTTGATTCAGGATATCTTCTACAGATCCTGTAATTGCTAAAACTTCTGCTTGAAATACTGATGCCTCTGTGTTCAACGATACCATTGAGTGGTGTATTGATATGTCACCCCTAGTAATTGCCCATCCAGACCCAGTATTACTTTTATCATCTTTTGAACCATCCGTGTAGATAATTGTATCGGGATTGGGGATTTCAAGGTTGTCCACCCAAATGAATTGTCCCTTAATGAAGTCACTTTCATGGTTTGTAATGGTTTCCTTCAGAATTTTGTCGCTAGAGAACCTATGTCCACGACGTGTTGGAAGGATGCCAGGTGTTCCGCAGGAAATGTCTTGTTCTCCATCTTGATTGTGTTGCTTGCGCTTGGACATATATATCTAGAGGAGTTATACCCAGTACTGCTTCCCCCCCCCCCCCTGCAGTCGGTGTTGAGCGAAGTTTATGGGTCATTGACAGAAGTGCTTTTCTTTTAACTGAATTTAGGATCTAAATACCGTTTTTCTTTGCAGTAATAAAATGTCCCCAAGTAAGGCACCCATATGTGATGACTGGTCTGACCATTGCTTCGTAAAGCCATAGGACTTTATCCGGAGTTAAGCCCCATTTTTGGCCTATGATTGCCTTAGACATATTCCATATACGAGCACACTTTGCTGCCTTTTCTTTGAGATGTTCTGTCCAGGTTAGTCCTTGATCAAAGGTTAAGCCTAGATATTTCATTCGCAGTGAATTTTCAATTACTTTACCATCTATTTTTAAGCATGGGAAGTATTTAGACCGGAGTTTGTATGCTTTAGAGAATACTATTTGATTTGATTAAATGTAAGGCTGTTTCTTCTTCCCCACTCAACATATATATATATATATATATATATATATATATGAGCTTTGTTGCATGGTTTGAAATTTTTATTCCTTAATGATAAGGTCTTTCATCACATAAAGCATTTTCTGTTCCTCAATTGCATCGGCAAATTAAAGAACCTAAAATTTATGATGCGAGAAAGTGTGCAAATTGTTTTTTCTCCTTTTTCATTGGGGGTCTTAATAACATGGAAAGCCACCATCACAAAAGCTAGGAACTAGCTTTTCTCTAGGAATCTTTTTGATCGAGATATAAACAAACAGGGTTAATGAACTGGATTTTATAGTCCTACTACAATGTTCATAGCCAGGAAATACTGCTTCTCTCCCTGTGTGTCTCTCATGATCACATTCTTGATGCAGAAAAAATGGAACGAGAAAAAGGGTTATTGGGTGTTGTTGTTGTTGTACATGCATTGCTGAACAACAATAATATTTAATTTTGTCACATTTTAAGCTTTGAAATTGAAAGAAGAAGGGAAAAGGAAGGGAGGAAAAACATAATGGCTCATTTGATAACATTTTTATGGGAAAGCTGCATTTTTTTTAAATAAATGCAGGGAGGATCGTTTTGTTCATACTCAAATATGTAAATTAGTAAGCACGAAATAAAATTTAAGCTCAATTTGAAGCTGATAATACTAAATGGTTGATACGAGTTTTCAAACACGCATATGTAAATCTGTCTCTTCACAACTCTGCCTTGTTGCAGAAAAAATATTTCCTTCAAGTTATTTATCATATTTTTTTTTTTGCCTATATGGTTCGATAGAATTGCATCCGACAGGATATAAATAAGCATTATAGCGTTAAAATTAGTCTATCGCACCTAGGATCTTATCAATGAGGTAGACCAAAAATTACCATCCCATCTCAGGATTCGAACCTGCGCCTCCAACATTGAGAGTTGAACATGCCTTAACATGCACGGCCATCGCAACCCTTCTTATTTATCGTATTTAAAAATAGTGCAGTAGATAACCAAACTATCAGTTTTGTGTTGCTCAGACTCATTCAAAATATATAATGCCTTAATTCATCATATATTTGTGTACTTGTTGCATTTATTTATTTTCTTTTTTTTTCCTGGGCCGAACTGGCAAACTTTATTCAGTACATTTGTAAATATTAAAATTCACATTAAAGGACGATGGGGATAAATAAAAATAATAAACTAAAAATATGTGGGTGGGCATAAAATGTATAAAGAATATTGTTAAATATATTAAAAGTCAATTGACATCGCATAAAACTTGCAATAGTTAAAAAAAATAATCAATTTCATAGATGTACTTTATGTACATTATGATAATGAGATAATACCCCGGAGCTTTGTATCATTTGCATATCGTTTTTTTGCGTATATAACTTGATGTGTCTTTGCTATCGTTGCGTTGACTTATTTATTTCTTTATCATAGATCGAAACGAAGTGATAATTTTAGTTGTCTATTTATGTTTTTAATTCATTTCCTTCTGTATATTTTTGTATAAGTGAAGAAATTGAAGCATATATATATATAAAGTTGTACGTACTTTATTGTTCCGACAAAAAATGATTTAGGAGCTAAATGAAGATGAAGTTTATATATTTTTTAGTTTCTTATTTTATTACTTATTAGTTAATGAAATTTCTTAAATATAGTTCATATTCATACGGTATAGTTTTTGAAAATTCTTAAATTTAGTAAGTGATATCCTTCATCTTTGTTTCTTACATTTTGAATTTTCAGCTTCTTTTATCTTAAAAAAATATTTGTAGTTTGTAATATTTATGTTTTTCAAAAAGCTTTCATTTTATATTAGTTCATTTAATTTTGCACTGATTGCCACTCTGTTTTTATATTTATACATGTATGCTTTGTTTCTATACATTGAAAAAAGAATATGAGGAAAACAAAAATAAATTTGAAAAGGAGTGCAATAACTCAATTCTTTTGATCGGTGTTCAACTCTCAATGTGAATGGAAGGCTTACTTTTATCAGCCTCATTGATAAAATCCTAGGTTTGGTAGACTAATTTAAACGTTAGTATGCTTATTATATCCACACAGATGTATTTCTATCAAAGGAAATAGGTAAAAATTAATAAAATTTAATATTCGGTGGTTTTTTCATGTTGTAAATGTTTATTTTATCACATATAGTGATAAAGATATATAGTGTAAGATCAAAGACAAATGAAAAAATATCATACTTTGTACAAATTTATATATAAAAAATGTACATTAAAAATACAATCTCCTTGTGCCTAAGCTGATATGTATTTCTGCTATTGTGTATTTAAATTTATAACGCCAAACAATATGCACTCATTTGCAGCTGATGTTTTTTAAAGCTTGTGGTATATTACAATACCCAGCCACAATCTAATGGCTTGTGACTTTAAGATCTCTGTTGTCATTGATTTAATTTAATAATTTCATGCACAGGCCCTTTCCTGAAATCATAATTATTCGACTTTTATTATTGTGCTGTAATTAATTTGATCAATTTTGTTTCTCACCAGCTGACTTCTCCAAGTAAAAAAGCAATAAGAATTACAAAGTGCGCAAATCACTGACAATATTTTTAGAATTGAATAAATTAAATTAAACATGTTGTTTACACGAGAGAAAAATAGTTGTTGTCCTTCCTTTTAAGTAGAGTTATTAATAGTATTTTAGTCTCATAATAGCTGGACTGTGGTCTCCAATATTTATTGTACAATGGGATACATATATGTACATTTGGAAACTAAGTATTGAGAAAATGGGTCCATTAGCATAGCACCGCTTACATCTGAACCAATATTAATGGAGTCCTTTATATTCTTAGTCGACAAAATAAGTAGTTATGAAATTAAGAGAATAAGGCATGCTTTGTGGGTTTTAAAAATGAGAAGAGAATTATTGGAAAAAAGCAAATAACGAGTCTATCTCTCAGAGTCAAAATATTGGAAACTTTAATTACTTTTAAAAAGTTTTACTCTTGCGCTCACCCCCTCATTTCCCCCTCCATTTAAATACATTAGCAAGAAATTCATATATCATTAATCAATATTTAAAAAAATCTATTTAAATAAACAAATAACTTTCATTTTCCACTATGTATGTTTAAAACAAATACAACACAAAGTAGTGCCCTCTGATCTACGAAACAGGTATGAATAACCGTTTTATTGATCTGTTATAATAAAAAGCAGCTG
>CP045897.1:2993880-3026455 GCA_013387185.1 Caligus rogercresseyi | reverse complement strand
AATTTTTCCTATATTTTTATCGGTCAGAAATTTTGGATTTATCATCGAAAGGTTTACTAAACTTAAAAATACTATTTTACTTTGAAGCGAACAAGTCCTCTTCTACAGGCGAGTGAAGTTAATTGAGACAAAAAAGCTATGAAATATGCTAACATTACACACTCCATTTTTCTTTGTTTTTTACAGAAACTTTGTTTTAGTAAAAAACATCAAAAATACGTCTAGTAGTAAATTAGATTTCCTTTAAAAAACAATAGTATTGAAGTCTGTAACGCCCACCATTTCAAGAAATTGCGGAAAACTAATTTTTACTAAATTTTTAAAACTTTGACCTCGTTGACCGATTTTGTTCAAACTTTGTATGTCGTCTTCTTTTATCACCAGAAACAGAAAATGCACAATGTTGCTAACATTGAAAAATAAGAACAGCCCTAGTGTGCATACGAATCAGCATTAAAGTGATAGAAGAATTAGTCAATTGAGCTTAGAGTCTTTTCTATGAGGTTGACCAAAATTTGACCTCAGCCTGCGCCTTCAATTTAGAAGTCCTGCACGCTCTACACCCTCCTCAATCCAAAACGTATTTCATATTTTGAATATTTCTATACCTATTCAAAGACATTAAATTCCCTAAATGTACTTAAATGACAACCTTAAAATGAGCCCTGAAACAATTTATATATCTATTGATAATGGGCTGTATATTATTCTCTCTTCCAATGTCTTTCTCACATAAATCAATATGAAAAATGCACGTAGGTCTTAATAATAAATAATAATGCAATATATTAAGTGATTAAGACTTTCTATCAAATTATTATTATTATAAATGGACCTGTCATTTTCTCTTGATCATTACAACACCTGTACACCTGTCGTATCAATTAATGCTTTCACACTCAATAAATATATATTTGAAAAAAGGAGACAAATAAATAAATAACAACATGAAGAGTAAATATTTTTTTATGGTTAAGATTTTTTTTATTAGTTAAAATCATACAGTGTAAAATATAAGAATACACTAGAAATAGGAGAAAAAAACACCATCTTAAGACGTTACGTAAAAAAACAAACATAAATGAACATTATAATATATTTATTTTAAGATACTAGGACTCATAGTATCAAAGTTCATATGCTTATTTTAACTCATATATTATATATATATATTATATGTGTGTGTGTGTGTGAGTTTGTGTCTGTATATATATATATATATCAGGAAACGACCGGGTACCCGGCCCGGATCCCAATTTTTTTTCTAAAAAAACGTTAGTCACATATTTTTTTTGGAAAGTCTTTTCTAAAAAAAGTCGTCACTTCAGAATGTTGAAGGAACGAAAATATATATTAAGTCCAGCCGGTTGTAACCTGCCTGGTTTGAAAAATTTAAGGCCGGCCCGGGCCCCGGAGAAAAAGGTCGTTTCCTGATTGATTGATAGATAGATATTAACAAGAATATAATCAGAATAAACAGCAGTTAGTCACCAAGGCTTTGGCAAAAATATGCGAAAAAATATATAGAACCAAAACACGTTATTTCCAAGATCTGCATATTTTGCAATTTTTCCTCATACTGTGCAAAATTGTAGCCTCATTATCTACTAAATAATAGAAGGGGACAGTCGAATGGCGAGCATTTTATTGTACATCACGCTACTCCTTGCACAGGTGAGTGATCTCCAGTTTAGAGCACCAATAACGCTGAGAGCGCCATGAACGAAAATAAAGCATGGATGATCACTTCGACCATATATGTCGAAAGACAACTTATTTATTTTTTCATATTTATTTTTTCTGAACAATAAATACATGTGAATTCCATTTTTAGCACCGTTTTTACTTCCCCACTTTGCCCTCTATGTGAATTCCACTTGAATTTTAGAAAGGGATATATTTGATATTAATATTTTTGCATATTTAGAGGTTTATATTAGGATCTTTGGCCTTAAAAATATATTTGCCATAGTCTTGATAAACCATCCCGGCAGATTGCCATGTCTCATTAATTCTTCAGGCAATACTGTTTACGATGAAATGATTCCTTTTATAATTGATTTATTAGGATACGTTCATATGAGGGGAGGAGGGAATGGACATACAGGCAGGAATCCAGGCAGAATCAGGCAGGAAGTAATTTGACTTATATCCTCCCCCATGGCGAATATTTGTTCCTAAAAATTGTTTTGCAATTATGCAATGATTTCAGTGAGAAATACTTGCAAAGTGTATTTATCTATTATTATTATTATTTCTATTTTTTCGCTTATCTGTCCTTCATAAGAGAAATGATGATGTTTTTTTAAAATACTTCAATTACATGGGTGCATTACCTGACTCTGTACATTGGCCTTGATAGCGAGGAATGACATTGAGTTCAGGGAAAGGATGTCTGTCAACTATATTAGAAATACGACACGACTTCATGGATGCAAATAAATTGCTTTTAACCTCTATTCTGTATGAATTAATTTTAAAACCCATGCAAAATGAGTATTTTTCTAGGCGGGGAACACAAAAAGGAGATGACTGTACTATTATTTGTCAAGTTAGTTTTTGCATTATAGATACGGGGTGTAACTATTAAAGTCGTACACTTTGTTGATGTTTATACAATCAAGTTGTTGATTGAATGAGTTAGCTCTGACTTGTAAGGAGAATCAAAAAGACTTTCAACTTTAAAACAACAAATGTATCAGTTTTGTATTATCAATTTTTTTTGAGATACTACTTTATGAAAGTGTTTATTGAGTTGAATCCAGACACTTATGGTTATTTATATAGCTCTGAACGTGAGATTCAAAGCCTATCGGACCATTTTGGCTCTTATTAATGTATCTCAGAATACTTAGAGGAAGTGGAACAGTGTTTGAAAACCAGGGTTGTCTGCTCCTGGAATGGATCTTTGTAAATATTGAGTCAAATTCGACTGACTAAAACGGGGACTTGAAGAAAAAAAATCATATAATGGATCTACCAAGAATATTGTGTTTCAGAGGGATAGTGCAGCAGGAAACACAAGATTTAAGTTGATTCTGGAGGAGCAAACATTGGGGCTGAAGGACTTCTAGACGTTAAAGAGGCATATGATAGCTCTTCTTTAATTATCTGTGTGCATGGTTAAGTCCAAGGCCTACGCAGTTTCTCATACAAATTGGAACATTTTCACCAATTTGCATTGCAGTTTCATGCTAAGGTATATGAATATTAGTGGCTTCAAGATCTTAAGTACGCGGGAAGGATGTTGTGGCTCTTGGAGGTTGTTCCATCCTTGATTAGTTAATTTTATGCATATGAGAAAGTGGTGTGACAATATGTTCAATATATATATAAGAGAAATATACCTGCTTTAAATAAACAATATGATGGATTGTTTTTCATTATACCCGTATATCATATATACGGGTATATAGATATAGTCAATGAATCCATCCTCCCCCCTACCGTCAATACAAACGAAAGCAAGACGGAAGGCACTTACTTCGTTAATTCATAAATAAAGGAAGAAAGTACTTATGACGTGAGACGCGTACGGCATATAGGGTGAAATGATCTCTTGCAGCAGCTAAGAACTTGCCAGGCATCCTTGCTTTCAAGGAGAAGATGAAAAAGTAAGACTCCTGGAAAAACCCTAATTACTTTTCCCACGTCTTCTTCCCCAGATACTACTCCTCTATGACCTTAAACTGTTTGCTACGTGAAAAAGCACCACCCGATGCAACAGAGGGTTGCAGATTGTATATTGCTCTCTCTCTCTCTGTGTATCCCTCTATGTATGTATGCTGTCACTAAGAGGCGTAACAACAAGCAGAGAGAGGTAAAGACTTTAATCAGAGCATGAACGTCCATGGAGATAAAAAGAACTCGTCTTTTATATACATTTTTTTTTGTTCAAAACATGTAAACAAGAGGTCTGAGTCCTATTAAACACTTTTAGCCCAGTCTTAGCGGCCACTCACCTAATATACTATAATATAAGGACTATCTACATGGCTATATAAGACAGATTGCCTTTTTCTGACTAATTAAGAAGGAATTTGTTATGAAGGTCGACTATTTTAAGGACATATAACGATTAGTATATTTGTAAACAAAGAATTCTCAAAGTTGATATGTATAGATATAAGTCTAAAGTACACATAACTTGCCAATGGAAGGCGTCAAGGTGTCTGTTTTGTTAGAATGTTATTCATAGCTCATAGTCCATTAAGGGCATGTCGTCATCTTTACTAAAATAAATAGTATATATTTTAAAAGATATATCAAAGAAGTTCTACTCCCCTCTATATGGTTTAAGGCCTTCCACAGTGAACATATGATCTCTTCGGTGAAAGGGATCTTATACGCGTGAAGTCAAGGGAAGATGCATTCTAGCAGGGATACGAAATACGTGATCAAGCATAAGAGATAAAAATATATAGAGAGCTTATTCCCTTCATCGTATTTTAGTGTCCAATATAAACAAAGTAATTTGTACTAGGTCATCGTAAGCTGATCATAGAGATAGAATCTATCTCAATGATCACCTTGCGATGACGTAGTACAATTACTTTGTTTTATTCGGCACAGGTGACAGCTGAACGATGTTTTTCTGCTATTGAAGGGAATAAGCTCTCTATATATTTATATTTCTATGGATTCAAAGCATAGAGATTCTTGAATTTTCAAAAACGTAGTCAACAATTTGATTTTTTTTTTATAAACAAAACACGACGTCAGATTAATACATTTTTTATGAGTATATTCAGTTTTACAAGCTTCTTGATTTCTTCTTTTTAAGTCAGTCATTTACCGGTTTTTCTGTCCCTTTTGAAACCAAGGTCTGTATAATAAGGTCTTGGCAATACAAAAACAAACATGTAATCCTAGTAGTATAACTACTCAATGACGTCATTGGAGAACGATAATATCTATCTATGTATATATCTATCAATTTCTCTATCTATTTATAAATATATATATTTATTGTTTGTAGGAATATTTACAAATATATAAAACTTATTCACAAAGACAATCTGTTAAAGCATTTTTTGTTGGGAATTATTGATAGTAGTAATTTTTCCTTTATAATTTTTTTATATATATGAACGAAAAAGTACTCAAAATGGGCTCAGTTTATAAAATATAACTACCAAATGTGCTCATTAATGCTCAATAAAGCTATTTTGACTGATAAGCTGGGCCCGAAAGTCAGTAGTTTCCTTTAAAAATGCATTTTATACTAAAGTGTCGTTAAGGAAAAATTCCTACTATCAATAGTTCCTAACAAAAAAATGCTTCATCAGATTTTCTTTGTGCATAAGTTTTATATATAATATTCCTTAAACCAATATATATATATTATAGATAGATAAAGAGATTGATAGATATATAGATATAGATATAATCGTTCTCCAGTGACGTCATTGAGTAGTCACACTGCTATATGGTTTTTTTTGCCCAGACCTTATTATACAGATCTTGCTTGAAACCCCGCATCCTATTTTTGTTATTGTTACCATCCCTTTTAATGCCTATTCGAAGCATATAGATATAAAGATATAGAGAGCATATCCTTTAATAGCAGAGAAACATCGTCGCTCAGCTGTCACCATTACCCAAACTAAACAAGTAAGTAACAGATAAGTTTTGTCACTAGATGGAAAGATGTTTTCTAGAAAAATATGAAGAATTTAATATCTCTATGATCGAAATCATTGTATATTAGAGGTGTTTGGAAAATGTTATGAAGTATATATTTAAAAAAAGAAGTTTTGAAATTAATAATAAAATATCATTCGTTAAGAAGTTGTAACTACATTAATACTAATTTATATAATTTAAAAGGAAAACAACATTCTATATAAATATATATTTATTAAAGATTAAGTTACTATACCGATTTTATTATAACTTTTCCTTTGAATTTCTTATTTTGATGGAAGTATAAAAAAGTTTTCTAATTGGTAAGGTTGTAGATTAAATTATTAGATTCAAAACAAAACGGAGACAAAAATTAAATATGCTTCTGATAGGATTATGTGATTCTTATGAATAATTTTGTAAATAGTATATACTCTAGATTATAAATTCCACCTTGAAGCCATGTGTTTATGAGACATCCATGTAAGGCCTAAAATGAATAATTTCGCAAAGATTTGTAAGTTGACAAAAGACAAAGTTAGGGATAAATAATTACATTGATTGATTAGTTTAGTAGATTTTACTACTTAATTAATCTTGGTTATACAATCGAAGAAAGTAGAATAAATATATAAAATAAATGCTAGAGCGATACTTTATGTCGATTAGGTCGTTTTTTTAATTTTTTCATTATTTAGTCAAGCTTTGTGGTTTTTTATACAGCAGAAATGACGGATTTAATAGTTGAAGTAGGCAAAGAAGAGAGTGCATTAAGAAATCATAGGTTAGTCTGTAAAAGCCACATGCCAACTTCTCTATATCATATTTCTTGGAATATTCAGTTAAATTAACTGCACCGTTTAGGGAATTAAAAATGACCAAAAATAAATTATAAACCATTTCAGTTTTTATCCAAATTGTGGTAGCCATAATGAGAGGTTTTTTTTACTTTCTATCTCCCTCTGATTTCATTAAAGCCATTGTATATGTATTTTTGGATAGAACATTAGGACGTCTCGACAGTTTATTACAGAGTGGTACAGCAAAAATTAGAATGGACTCTTAAAGGCCATAGCTCCATTGTTATTTGTTGTATTCGAAAGAGTAAACAAAATCCTACAAACTGGTATCTGTTGTGTTTTTGTATAACCAAAAATGTCCGAGCAAGAGAAGAAAAGACAAAGGGCGGTTGACCTCCTCCGCGCCCAAGTCGACCCGAAGGTGATCGCGACCCAGATCATGGTATCCTTGGCCACGGTCTAAAGCATCAGGAAGGCCATGGAGGGCATGTATCCAATCTCCAGGAAACCTGGGACTGGGGGACACAACAAAAACGAAGTGGTGAGTTCCTGGACCACCTGCAGGAGGACATCAAGAAGGACCCCACCAAGTCCATAAGGAAGATGGCCGCCGAGAGAAACGTTGCCCTCATCACCGTCAACAGGGCTGTCCACCAGGACTTGGGCCTCAAGAGCTTTTTCAGGACACCAAGGCATCTGTTGACGGCCACCATGAAGGCCAGAAGGTAGAGAGAGCCAAAAAAGTCCTCAACTTCTTCAAGCACAACGGCGACACGGTCAAGATCTACTCCGACAAGAAGATCTATATATATATATATATAATATAATATAATATATATATATATACAGTCGAAACGTCTTAATATTTGATCCAATAATACATACACATATTGTTTTTTTATTGCTACATTTGTTTTGAATGTCCTGCTTATAAGCATAATTTGGGTTATTAAAAGGATGTTTTCATCAATCGTTGGAAAAAAGTTAAATTTAAATTTGTATTGGTATTTTTGCATAATTCTTCGACACATTTTGAAGTCCTCGAATCTTCTTCAAGTTCTCGAAAATTGAAACAGATATGGTGTTATCGTGTATTTTCATTTAGAAACAATGTACTCAACCAATGTACTGTCTTATTATAAACTAATGAACTTATTTCCCTATGGAACCAATATCATAAAATCTTCATTAAGAGTATTTGCATCATGTACAAAGCATCTCACTTTTACTCTTATTGTCATAGAAAAAAATAGTTATAATGTAGGGGGAAGTAATAAGAACGTTGTATCTTTATTTTATTTATTGCATTTCTTAAAGTACGAATATAAGTGAATACATAACATAACTAAACGTGATTGTCTTTAACTTACTAAGCAACCAAGTAAAAAAATGTGTTTCTTTGTGAATGGGGTCCAAATCCTACTTGCTTAATAGATGTCGTTTATGTACTTTTCAGCGAATTATTACTTGAGGTCGTCTTTGAGAAAGACATCTCCCACGCTGATGTCCTCCATGGGTTGTCAGGCAGTCAGAGTAGTTAAGGGATGTTTTGACGGGCAACTCAAAGATACCCATTCGGAAAGACTCGTAGGAAACGAGTGACAATAAGTCGATCAGTAAAGATCTACTTTGCTTAAGAAAAATCTATACTAAAACATCCCAAATATGTAAATGTCGCAGCAGAGATGGAGATCCAGTAAAATCGTTGACTTTCCCGGTAGAGATTACGATCCTTATTTCTTCTAGGAGAGATGTCGATTTAAATATGGAGATAATATTTTTTGATGTTGTACAAACTATTTATTTCATTGCGATTTCTATTCTATATTTTGATGGAAATGATTTCATTTCTGTGTTCAGAGAAGCAAAATTGACGTAATGGTTTACTAACATTACATCTATATCACCGACCTATATAATGATAATTTGATACTCATCTGAGAAGAAATCAGACATGATAAAATAGTTTGAGTAACATCGTGATACCATATCCATATTTAAGTCGTCCTTCCTTTTAAGAGATAACACTCCTGATCTCTTCTAGGAGGTCTTTGATTCTTCTGATATAATTCACGATCGTAGTCACTCCTAGAAGATGATACGATCGTGATCTCTATAAGGAGAGTTAACGACTCTACTGGATCTCCATCTCTACTGCAACATATGCATTAGTTGTAGAATTACTTGAAAGATTCATAGATAATTATGAAAGTGTTATTTGAAACATATTAACTACAAAATAAAACGATATTTGCAAATATACTTTTATGTTTTCCTAATAAAATAGTGAAAAGTTTTGTTCCTATTTATTTTCAAACTAGTTTTATTTTCCTTATTAGTGTGAATTTTTTTCTTTTGTATACCTTTTTATGCTAGCTTTCCCCCTATTTTTCTTAATCTTTTTCATGAAAAATAAACAAAACAGCCTCATAGAGTTGAATTAGGACAACGCAGGACAAGCTAGGCTCAGTTTTATGATAAACTTTTGCAAAAATAGTTCAGTGCACATGAGCGTTTACTTCATCAAAGTTTGTTTATTTTGATAACATATATTTTGGCCTTGCACTTGGCAAAATGTCTAGAAAATTCTAAGTAATTGCGTAATCAATCACTTGTTTTACCGGTCAATCATTTTCAAAAAATAATGAGATTAGAAGCACATAAATTATTTTTGGTAAATAATTAGAGGTATTTTATATTTATATCCATAGAGTATATTGTTAAGTCATTAGAACAAGAACGTCCGGAAGACAACAATGCACCTAGGAAATTGGTTGGTATTATTTTATGCGGCTCATACCTATAAAGAAAGAAAAATTATTTTTAATCTCCTACTCAAAAAAAATTTAGTATACCAAAATATTAAAGCTGGTTAACCAAGCTTTCATTTGATATGTTTGGTGTTCTGAAAATCGCTATACTATAAGAGATATAAGCAAATACGAACTCTCCCCCAAAAATTGATCTTTTGATATGAGAATATACGATTACCATCTGGTAATTAGTTAGTGTTACCTGGATAGAAAGAGAAAGAGAAGGGAGGGAGTATTTTGCCTCACTTCTCTCCTTCTTTTTTTCTCCTATCCAGGTTACACTAACAGCTGTACCAAATGGTAATCGTATATTCTCATATCAAAAGATCAATTTTTGGGGGAGAGTACGTATTTGCTTATATCTCTTAAAGTATAGCGATTTTTAGAACACAAAATATATCAAATGAAAGCTTGGTTAACCAGCTTTAATATTTTGGTATACTAAATCATGTCAATTTAATAAGTAGAGAGTTATATGTACATTTAAAAAAGCCTATCTCGCGTACAAAATGACGCATATAATGGATTACAAATGCGTCAGAGACAAAGTAAAATTTTGAGAGGATACCTTGACGCACATCTAAGAAACACATTATTATTTATTTTTTTCATAATCGATTTCTTATAGGTCAATACAGGCTCTGAATCATATGATGTAAACTCAGATTGTACTGAATTCTGAATTGATAGAATGCAACCAAGGTCATTTTGGATTTATCATCTAAAGTTTTACTAAACTTAAAAGTACTATTTTACTCTGAAGCGAACAAGTCATCTTCTACAGGCGAGTGAAGTTAATTGATACAAAAAAGCTATGAAATAAGCTAACAATACACACTCCATTTTTTTCTTTGTTTTTACTGAAAACTTTGTTTTATTAAAAAACATCAAACATACGTCTGGTAGTAAATTAGATTTCCTTTAAATTAATAATTATTATTGAAGTCTGTAACGTCCACCATTTTGAAGAAATTTGCGAAAAACTATATTTTTACTAAATTTTTAAAACTTTGACCTCGTTGTGCGACCTCGTAATGTTGACCGATTTTGTTCAAACTTTGTATGTCGTCTTATTTTATCACCCAGAAACAGAAAATCTATATATATATATAGAAGGCAATACAAATTTAAATTTAAAAATAATTTTGAGGATAATATTTCTAATAACAACCTTTAGAGGGTTCAGGTTGTAAATAACCTGTGGTTGCCGCGTGTGATGAAATGAGCGATAAACGATAATTATCGCTGAGGTCAAACCGTTTATCGTTTATTGCAAAGTTTTCTAAAATTATCGCTCATTCACTTACCGTTACTCCCGAAAAATGTGGAACGATAAACGATAAATTCAAAGACGACTTTTGTAAAAATTCAAAATGTGCACGGCGGCAATAGTCACAACAGCCCACTTGACTTTTTCAGACCAGTTCAAGCTGAGAGTATATATAGGGTAGAGACTAGAAGGAGCAACACGGGCTTGCAAGTGAACCCTGAAAACCCCCTTATGAGAACTGCCAAGTTTGTGTGTAGCTGGCCAATCATAGCTGCAGTGAGACAGTCTCGCTGGAGTTCTTGAGTTAGGAGGGTGTGTGCCACTCTCTCCCATGCACCATCTTTGTGTTCAGTATTACCAGGCTTGTGAGTGATCAGAAAGAAATAGCGATCCGATCAAAAGTAACGATCAAGAATTCTTTGCTATATTGCGATATAACGATCAGGGACTTTTCCAATTAGCGATCCGATGAATTTAATTGCGATCAAAAAATAATCTATGACCATATCTAAGTAAAATTAAACATACATACAGTCAAACCTGTTTAATTGATCATCTTTCAGAAAAACCTATAGAAGCCAGCGACGACCCATTTGCCTTCCTGGAGAGCCCCACTGTCATAAAGGAGGATGGGCCCACCAAGAAGAGCTCATCAAGAAGGAGGTGGTCACCTGGGGCAGGAGCAAGGTGGCAGAGGTGATGCCTGGGCAATTCCCCAACATGGATAGGGAGAAGTGGATCTCGCTGTTCATATAGTACAACACGGCTTTGGCCCAGCTCTGCTGTTGTGGAGCGCATGTTCAGCACTGCTGGTGACGTCCTCAGGCCCAAGCGTGCAATCATGACCAGGACAGGTTGAGAAGCTTGCGTAAAGAGGGAGAGGAGGGAGTGAAAGTCCGAGTCAGAGAGACAGACTGATGTGTAGGCCATAGTAGGGTTGGGCGATTTTTCGATTTCGGATTTTATTCGCGATGTAATTTTTTCTACGATTGAAAATGACACGTTCGATGTGAAAAAAAAAGAAAAAAAAAAAAAGCTCACGAAGTTGGGCAAACATGCGCGAGGATCTGCGTGCGACCAGGCTAATAAGCTGATGCCTTCAAAAAAATCATCAAAGTTTCACAGACACGGGGATAGCCATTATATCTAACAGCGCTGCACTTAACCAATCAGTTGGAAGCGAGCCACGTCAAGTTGAGTTGAGCACACCACAACATAAACACACGTGTAGAAGCAGCAGTGCAAACGCAAAGCCATGGTGAAGTTTACAGCCATATATAATAAAAAATAGTGTTTTTTGTTCATATCGTGATATAAAATCGAAATCGAAAATTTTGGGGGGAAAAATCGAAATCTAACTTTTTTCTCATATCGCCCAGCCCTAGGCCATACACTGTTTCCAGTTTTGTTTAGTTAAATTATTTTCACTCTGTAAAAATAGTTTTTTATACTTTTTATATTTCAACTAAGTAAAGGTACTTATCATTTATCATTTTTGTTATCGCAAGTAATTTTTTCGCTATCGTTTTATCGTTTATCGCTTACCGCAGGTTGGGTTTTGAAATTTTTTACCGTTTATCGTTTATGGAGGTTGAGAAAAAAATTATCGTCCTATCGTAATCGCAAGTTTAAAAAAAGTTATCACAAAAACCACTGTAAATAACCAGTTTCCCTTCTGTAAGCTGCTTTGCTATGTATGCCTTGCAATTGCTCAAAAATAAACTAATTGCTTTTTCCTCCTTTATAGCCTTGTCCTTGGGAAGCCAAAAAGAATAGTCGCTTATATATACAGGGTGATTCACTAGAATTGAGACTCTCACTTTGGTAAGTCCTACGTTTCCCCAAATTTAATATTCCCTCCATTATTTATTTTGTTGTTGTTGAGACATATCAGCTACAATTTTCATAAAAATAAGTTGTGTGAGATAGCCCTGCTTCCAATAGAAATTGCTTCTGAAACAGGATAAATGTGACTTGATTTTGGCCTCATTTCGTAAGGGAAATCTACGGTTGAAATTATGAAGATTTTAAAGGCCACAGTGAGCGGAGCAACGGTCTACAGGACCATAAAGCCTTTAAGGGTTAGGCAAGGTTTCAAGGAAGGTTCAGGTCCGGAAAAAAATTGTGAGGGAACACTGCCTGGGAAGAAGAGGATCAGGGAGAAACTCAGGACAAATCCAACTTGATCCATGAGACGATGCCTAAGAGGAGTACATGAGCACTACTAGCATTTGGAGATTGATCAAGAAAGACCTGAGGATGCTCGCTTATAAGAAGAAGCCACCTCAGATTCTGTCTAGGCCATAATGAACAAGCTTCTTATCCGTGGGAGGAAAATTATTCAACAACTCTCCAAAGACAGGTCGCCATCAGTTCTCTGGACAGATGAGAAAATTTTCACGGTCCAGGCCACCCACAACAGTCAAATGACGGATTTTGACGTGGAAGAAGGAGGACATCCCCGTGGAGCTCAGGACAGCCTTCAGAAGGCAGAAGTCACCCTCCGTCATGGTCGGCGGGCGTGGACGTCGGACGGAAGAGGATCTTCGTCGAAGAGGGGTGTGAAGGTCGACCAAGCGGTTTATTTTTACCTCTTTCCGAGAGGTAGTCCCATGGGACAAAGAGAGTATCCAACGACACCTTTAGTGTTCCAGCAGATGGGGATCCATCCCACACCAGCAAATTGGTTCAAAGCTTCTGTAATAATATGTTTGCAGACTTTTGTCCCAAGTACTTTTGGCCACCATCCTCCCCAGATCTGAACCCCATGTACTATGGAAATAGTCATTCTGGAGAGAAGGGTGTTAAGCAAGTCCTGACCATCAGTGGAGATTACAAAAAAAATAAACTGCTTCACCATGGGCCTCCTTATCTGGGAATAAAATCTGCCTTGTTGCCTCCACCGTTAGGATTTCAAAGCTGTACTGAAGGCCAAAGGAGGATACGTGGAAAATTCAAAAAAATATATTTGTTTGATTACATATTATACTATTTTTTTATTTAAGCAATATTTATGAAAATGTAATACAAACTTTACACGTAATCGTGTGTCTCAATTGTAGTGAAGTCGCTTATATATATATCTTCATAATCAGAGATAAAGTCCGAATTCAAATGAACAAACTTTTTGATAATTGCCAATGATGGGCAATCACAGAAAGCGTGTCTGATGTTCACATACATTCTTCCACAGTCCTTACAATGTTGTGAGAAACTAATTAAGTTGGCGGAGATTTGTAGCTGTGCAGTGAACTTTTTTCCATCATTTATGCCCATCAATGATCACATTACTCTTTTTGCCCATTCCTTAGGTAATTTAAATCGTCTAAGTGCTTTTTGACAATCTCCATCGCGTCTCCCGATTTAGGTTCATTGGTGGAGAATTTCAAATGCCAGGGAGTCAAAGGAATATGTTTCTTGGCTCCCCTCATAAGGGAAAATAAAACCTTCCTGTTTGAAAAATAGTTGTTTGGTCCAGGTCTCTGTATGTTAAGATGTTTCTTTTTAGGGCAATATTTTCCAATTCTTCTGGTTGATATATAAACAATTTAAAGAATGGTCATTTTTTAAAAGGAATAACCGAAGAAATATGGAGTATTTTTACTATTGCTGTAATTAATAAAAGTCTATTGCGCTTTTTACACAAATTATATTAATCATTTTTTTTTGTTATCTTAGTTTTGTCTCAAAATCTTTTACCCATGAAATTTGAAAAGAAAAAGCATGAAATGAAATTGAAGTCGATATAAGAAGCAAAAAACACTCATCATTCTTAAAGAAAAGGAAAATATACGGAGAAGACATATTTCGGATTGAGAGAGGTGTTGTAGAGATTATTGAAGTTTCTATACACTGGGAGAAGATTGTAAAAGGAGTTTCCTACAACAGGTGTCATGAATTTAAAATGAAATAAACAGTCGGAGTTTGACTTTGCTGCAGAAACAGTAGATTTGTCTGTACGAGTCTGTAGACAGACCTGCAGTACCAATCAGAATGTGTCTGGCTGAAACCTCTTCCTCCAAGGTGCGGATTTTTTTTTTAAAGCCAACAAAGGAGCCTTCTTTAACTATTTAAAAAGCGTTCTATAAATATTCCAATGGCTAAAGCTATAAGTATGATGAGAAGTGATATGTGTCGTCATCAAAGAAGTGGTTTAAATACCATGTTCTCTTGGTACACTCGAAGTGCAAGACAAAAGTTTTACGGAAGATCAAAGTAAATGTTCTTTTTGTCGTACGGAAAATGGTCCAGTGACCACTTTTATATGGCTGCACATATCTTGGCCCTTATATAAATACGATTCCGATCTTTAATCGACAATTTCAGTTTTATCAACCTAAGAGAAGTGATTTTACAGCCTTTTATATGGACTCGATGAACGTTTATTAATTTTATAATTACAAAAACACAGAATGTATTATATACAAGAAGATGTGCATCATGCAACAAGTTTTGAGGATTTCAACAATGGTTAAACTCCACTTTTAAAGGATACAAGTCGTAAAAAATGAAGTTTTTACCCAAATGCCTCTTTCAAGCTTTTTAATAATATGTCTATAGTTTGTTGTTTTATTTGAAATATAAAATGAAACTTGTTGGCCAAGAAAAAATATTCTTACGAACATAAATTGACTCTTCTCATGAGTCTTTCGATCCATGTCCTTTGCAAGTCCTTAGAAGTGACTGATTTAATATACCTAGAAATAGGGGAAAGTTGTTCTCATAAACTCACGGGTCTGAACACGATTTTCATTTGGTAACCCTGTTTTTCTTTATGTTTTTCTATATCTAATGTTCAGAGTGAAGGGCCCTTTGCCCACAAGATGAAACAAAAATAAACATTGTTTTTCCCCTAAATGTTTGCTATATAATTTGATTTTAATTGATGAAATATTGAAAGCATCCATTCAAAGGTCTCACAAATGGTATGAGTCAAGGAGAAGATACAATTTTTTTAAAGTGATATTTAATGAGTAATGCCAATTGTCGTTTTTTTTGTTTGCCTATTTGGTTCGATAGAATTGCATCCGACAGGATATAAATAGCATACTAGCATTAAAATTAGTCACTCGAACCTAGGATCTTATCAATGAGGTTGACCAAAACACACCTTCCCTCTCGGGATTCGAACCTGCGCCCTCAAAATTGAGAGTTGAACACTCCTTAACGCACTGAGCTATCTTACATACTCGTACCACCTATTAACTTTAATGTAATAATACAGCTACTCATGCGCAGAAATATATATTTTTAGGTCCATAAAGCTTGTATTTAATATCTCTTGTTAATAATGTGTACTTTTAAAAATACACGAAATATAAACATAATATTAAATAACAAAATATTTGTTTTCAATCATATTAAATCTGTTGTCAAATAAAACATAAATGAAACTTTTAGTCCAAATTGACTGTTCAAAAATACTGACCAAATTATCATTATTAAATGAAGGAACAAATGATTCCTTCCTTACAAAAACGACAGTATTTTCCTAAAATCCTTGATTTTAGAAAACTGCAATCAAACAAATAGAAACCCACTTCCTTACTACTGATACTTCATTCGGGATCCTGATTTGCAGGACTGAGTAGTGGGCGGCTATGATTATTACATTTGAGCATTAAAGTTACAATTATAAGTAACAAAAAGAACATAAATTTATAAAATATTTAGGTAATTCCTCTCTTTTTGCATATATTTATTTGAATAAATTGACCCTCAGTACAACAGGACAATCCAGGAAGACATGAATGATCGAATTAAACCAACGTCCACAATTATTGCATATATGTATATATATACGATCTAATTATTGATCAAAAATATGACATGGAGCTATAAATTATGCACTTTCAACTCTGTCACTTTGCTTCCATAATTGAGTAAACCAGGAAGTTTAAAAATATATATTATATCCCAAAAAATGGATGTTAAATTGGGAAAGCATGGTTAAGGAGGGCTAAAATCCTTAAGGAAACGTTAGAAATGGTTATGTAATATATGTTCTACTTATATAGCAATATATGAATAATAACTCTATAAACAAAAAATTAAAGCGATCAACAACGCTCTACTTAGCGCCAAAGCCCTGTAACAAAGAGTCTAACAATAGGACAATATGTATATCCGCCCCGCTTGATATGCTGCATTGGACCTCCGAATCCCTTCAGTCACGGACAACTCATGACGCTAGCTGGGGAATTGGTCAAATATGTCCCCTCCCGTTCTACGTCTTAAGAGATGCCTTAAAATCACTTTTAAAAAACTTTTAAAAAAATAAATAATCTTTTACACCTCGTTTTTTGTGTTTTAATAGTTTAATTATTTCTTTTAGAGAAGTTAATGAGTATGTTCATATAAGATCCTAAAATTATGAACTATAATTTTTATATGTTGTATTTTTGTTGCTTATAACATCTGTTTTGTATACATATTTTATCATGAACTGTTGAATAAGATAAAAACATTTTAAAAAGAGTGAGCTACCAACTGAAAAAAATATGCTTAGGATGAGTTTGTGAAAACTAATTATAGGGTAATTTTAGAAATGAGGACAATTATGTTATGTTTTTAACAAAGAGATAATGCAATAGCCATAAGGCATATCGAATTCGATATTTATAAGCATTTTTAGATGTTTAGATATTTTTTTTTGAAGAGTGTCAAGCCATGATGTTTCTTTTTCTTCTTCTCCCGTCTTTCCCCCCCATGCAGTCTACTTAGATGCAAATCTCTTGAGCGTATACGTGTTCCGCGGGTGAGTAGAAGCAGGTCATGGGCCGAGCCCAGGGGTAAAGAGGACGGAAATAAAAACAACAATAAAAACAAGAGACAAATAAACATATATCCCATAATTCAGTAATAGCCAGCCACGTACAACTGAGTGAGTTTGAATTCAATGACGACGGAAGGAAGGCACCCGGGTGGTCATTCAGCCGCCCTACCCCGGATAAGCATCCCTGAAAATGATGATGAGCTCAATTCCTCCCTGGGATTCTCCTCAACAGAGTACTCCTACTCAGACAACGAGAGTCAGGATAACGGATTAGGTGAGAGCCATATTTTTAAAATTGCTTTATGAGGCAGAAAAAAAACCATCATTCACATATTTTCATACTCTGAGAAGAAAAAAAAGTTATTTTTATATCATCATGGGAGGGAGGAGAGAAAAAATCTTGGAAGATAGGTAGAGGATGTTTTTATAGTATTATTATAAAAAAACTTTAATTAGGCTAAGGGACTGCAATGAATATAAAGTACTTCAAAATTAACCTTGAAGGTGTCTAAGTTATGAAAAAGTAAAAAAAATATATGATCGAAGGCCCGACCCCTTTAATTCCTTTTATAGGTTTCTTTGAAATTACTTTTTTTCGACATGGAAAAATAAAAAAGATATAAGACGGGGGGTTTTGACAAGCATGACTCTGAGCTTTCCTATAAGCCATAAAAAATCATCCTTGTACTTTTATTATAATAAATTTTGCCGAAGGAATCATTGCTTTCTTGTTTTATTTTTTTAAAAACACCATCAAAGAAGATCTAAAATTTGATTCAACAGGAGTAAAATTGATTTTTTGGACTACTTTTGCAAATATATTTCATTGCACTTGAAAATTGTTTATCGTTGCGATGGAATAAAATAATCTGACAAATAGAAAGGTATAATATTATAGAGTTTTTGTCCATTTGCTTCAATGGAAGTGTATTATCCATGTGTATATCATTAAATAAATAGTAACATATTGAAATTTAAAAAAGTATAATTAATATTTTTTTGGGTCTATATGATTTGATAGAATTGCATCCGACTGAATATAAATAAGTATTATAGCATTAAAATTAGTCACTCGAACCTAGGATCTTATCAATGGGGTAGACCAAAAATGACCATCCCCTCTCGGGATTTGAACCTATTTTATTTTGCCTACTAAGTTCGAAACAGTTACCCCTATGTGTGGTCGTGTTCTTTTGCTGTATGTGTAGGCTTATGCCAATGAATATTTGTAGTGTTTTTATATGTACGTTAGTAAAACAGCAATACATACTTAACCCACTGCTTAGACAGAATTGCATCTATAATGTTGATATGAATCCGCATTATAGAGTATTAAAAAGTCTATCAAACCAAGGATTTTTTCATGGGAGTCGAACTTGTGCCTTAACATTGAGAGTCGAGCATGCTTCTACTCAGCTAACGACACCCCTCGAAATCAGTAAATAGTTCATATTCATTGCCCATATTTATTGCCCTACCCACGAAAGGAAAAGGCCCATCTATATGATCATTGTAGCTCAAAGTTTTGAGAAAACTGGTAATAACGTGTTTACCTGCAATATCTTTGTGGATATGATGCAATACATATATATATATACATCTCAAAACAACCAGGACACTTTTTTTCGCCGGAACCCGGGCCAGGCCGGTACTTAAATTTTTCAAGCTGGTCGGGACTTCGTTCGTATCTATTCGTTCCTTCGTCATTCTGAAAGTGACAAAGTTTTTATAAAATATTTTTTTTTTTTATTTAAAAATTATTCTCCTGAAGAAGGTGAATTATTTAAGAATATTAAAAATTATTTTAAAATAGTCAACATTTTCTGAATGACGAACATACAGAAATATTTATGCTAGTTATAACTAGTTTACATGCAATATCTTTGGTTATATGAATATGAAATATATATATATATATCACTTGACTGAACATGGACTCGCGGAAGTCGAACTTGCACTAACGCTAACGCGCTCCCTTAAGATGTTTGAAGAGTTATTATTGATTCATATTCAGTAAGTCTTACTTCAATGAGTGAA
The DNA here is from genome assembly GCA_013387185.1 of Caligus rogercresseyi. Taxonomy (NCBI): domain Eukaryota; kingdom Metazoa; phylum Arthropoda; class Copepoda; order Siphonostomatoida; family Caligidae; genus Caligus; species Caligus rogercresseyi. Next base: position 3,007,135 of record CP045897.1, on the reverse strand, counting down.
GGTCTATCAATGGATATAATAATTATTGCTCAAAAGTAGTTCATCACTTAACATACATAGATTAAAATTAAAATGAATGTTAATAAATAAACAAGATTGGTTTTGATTATATTATCCGATGATGACTTACGAATTAGGAAACAAATTGATTAATATGTCTGCTGAACTCACACTATCCAGATACAAGTTTTTTTCATTATGGACTCCCATTCTCAAAGAAGTTTATAGCCTAACAAAAAAACATGATAGTTTTTTATTTCAGTGGCATTAACTGCATACAGATTTTTTTATCGACTCGATAAAACTAAAGTTCGAACACACAACATATCATCCAGATTCTAAGTTTAATTTTACATTATAATCTTTATCGAATATATATTTAAATACATATTTTCAAATACATCTAATTACAATGCCTTTTGATATGTTTTAGAAGAAATTTATAATAACAATGACGGTGGGTCTTAAAACATTGATAGAAAAATAGGTAAACTCATATAAGATAACAATAATTAATCAAAAGCCTGCAGAGCTGTATCAACTCTTAAAAATAATTATCAATTTGACATCGTGTTTGTATATAAAAAATTAAAGAAACCCGCCTTGTTTGTTGACTATGTTGGTGCTGATCTAAGAGTCTCTATGCTTTGTACTTTTTTACATACATGTTCATCATAGTAAAAAAGTTAAGGATTATTAAAAAGGTACAATTTGTTTGTCTTCGCTCTATGATTTCATATATTTGAAATGTAAAGTATGTGTATAGTGTTTGTTTGATAAACAATGATTGATTATAACATTCCCTGATATAATATTAGACCTTAAAGTTAATAGTTAAACAACTATATTTACTCATTCAGTACAAAAGCTAATGAACCCTCTTGTACACTAAATGTTTATTTATGAGACTTAATAAGCACAATTTCTTGATCAGTCTAATTATATGAGACAAAATGTGCTTATTTTGGACAAAGGAATGTCAAACATTTAAATGACTTGTAATTATCCGATATTCATTCACTTAGAGGCAGATATCACTATATATATATATATATATATTTATATTTATTTATTTATATATATATAAGGGTGATTCTTATTTTTGAGAGTTGGGCTCCCCCTAGGATTTTACCTTAGTGCAAAAAGATCATCGTGAAATTTTGAAGGATATCGAATAATGGGTAGTGTCTCCTCAAGGAACCCAATAGTTATGTAGTATTTTATTTTCGCCATTCGACCACCTATAATGTCCTCATTAATAATGCTATTCTCAAACAATGCTGCAAAACGTAGGTATGATTGCAAGGATTTCAAATTAGTGTACATGTTTTATGTACTTCCAAAATTAAACGATATATGCAAGTTTTGAAATTATCGTTTTTATGGAAAATACCCCAAAAATGACTATTTTTAATCATTAATATCCCGTTCAATTTTGGATATACATAAAAACTAAATACCAATTTTAAAATCCTTGCGTTCACACCTAAATTTTGCAGCAAGTGGTTTGAAAATAACATTCATATTGAGGACATTAAGGCGATCGAATGGCGAGCAAAAAATTACTTCTTAAGTTTAATTAATAGTTTTGCCTATTATTAAATTATATATATATACATCAAGGTATTGATATAATTTATGATAAAAGAGCTTTGTATATAAATAATTTGGTGACGTCTCCACTGACATTGCCTTTTAATTCTTCCAGTATTTTGGGCATCCCAATAGTAAAAAACATATTTCCTCTTATAGGTCGAAGTCTATCCTCCTCCCCCTGGTCCAACTCCCCCTCCCGAAGCCCTACGTTCCGCCATCACACCGGATCCGAGCATACAGCCCGCCTCCGCTCTCAGAAAAGGTTTTCCAAGTCCTTTCGTCGGGCCAAGGAAGAGCCCAACAGGTCCCCTACGATCATCTCACGACCATCACCTTCCTCATCAAGCGTAGCACCTTTGGACGCTCTGGCTGGAAAGTCATGCCGGAGGACCCCTCCATGGACATGAACAGAGTACCGATGGACTCCTGGCTAACGTCATGGGGATTCTTAGAGAGGCAGAGCTCTCAGGGAGGCCCATACCAGAAAAAATAACGCTTAATCTCTGATATTACGACACTAAAAAAGACCAAAAATGGATCATGACGCACAAGGTCTATTTACTTGATCGTTTTTGAAGTAGGTATTGAGGGGGGAAACACTATTAAGGAAAACCTCCATTGAGGAATTCATTGTTAATAATTATTCAACGACAACCCAAATAACTGACATTTATATTAGAAATAATGATTAAACAACGTTCTTGAACCAACTATCATCAAAAGATACCGATTTAGTCTCACCTTTAATCCCATTTCGGTCGTTTTCATGCCATGGTTTGCGCTACGAGCTATTATGTAGGCCGAGATATTTATTTCATAAGGAAAAAAGTAATTATTTATTCCAATCACATCATTTAACAAATTTGTGCTTCATTTTTTTCACCATTCACATGCATTACCTGTTAATTCAGCTGAATGTAGAACATAAACTACTAATATTGATGTGTAATTTAAGAAAAATAATAATAGCTGTTTGGTTGTTTTTTCTAAAATTATAAACTATAATATCATCACTCTTCTCTCACAACGTTAACCCCCTCATCCACTCTCGAGAGCGCCTTGTTGTAACGTAGACCTTGACGAAAGAGATGAACAAACTATTTTTATATGAGAAATAATATTTATCCGGGACTTTCAAATCATTATGTTTTATGTTTAAAAGTCTTATTTTATTAGAATATATATTTAAAAAAATTATTTATATCCCTCCTCCATTAACTATACGTGATCTAATGACGGAATATATATTTTTTAATCATTAATATTTAATTTACAAAAAATGACTCTTTTAATCCTAAAAAATTAAATATATAAAACATTAAATTAAACCTTTTAATCTTTAACATCTTAACCTATTAATATACAAATATAAACACATACACATTTTATATTAATGCAAAATTTGTCATGCTGTAACCTAATTTACTTATAAGTTTAATATATAAAAGTGTCCTTAATTTAAAAGTATTTGTTAAAGTCCTTGTGGATTTAATAGAATGTAAGATAATAATGTTTCCTTGTTAAATTATCCGTCATTACTAGTTGTATGTGTATATCTGCATAACATGTTTCACTATCTTATATATATATATATATATATATATATATATATATATATCAGTTATTTTATTTTTTGAAATGTCTATTGTTACCAAAATAAATTATTTTTTTATAGAGGTTTCTTAGCCGATTTTTTATGTGGTAATATAATTTTTGAGAATATTATATTGTATGACAAAGAAATATTCTATGGATGACACCATTTTTGAAGGATAAGTAGAGATATTTCCTCACTCATAACCTTACAACTCATAATTTGAAACACAGCTAGCGATAATGCAATGCAACAAAATTATGGTCCTTATTTGCCCCCAGGCTGAAATTCCTAGTTTGAGTCCCATTTTTTACGTAGATTCCAAAAATGCCACTTGAAATTTTGTCCGAAAATCATGATTTTCATCATTTCTAATGGTTCAGACCCAGTATTCTACGAAGATAATATCAGCCTGGGGGCAAAATCCTGTTACATAGTGTAATCATTGACATTAACGTGTTTTGGCAGCTAAACAAATACGGACAAAGCATAGAAAAAAAAGTTTCGGTAAGATTACATCCTTATTTCCGAATAGGTTTTTAATTAAAGAAATCGCAAAAAGTGGTTATATTCTTTAATAAGTTGGATATCAAGTTTAATATGTGGTATTGACATTTCGTGCCTCTAATTGGATATACAGCCTCCAATATGATTACCGTTTAATATAAAGCTTTTTTAGCCAGAATTTATTTATCATTTTATATCAATAAAGTTAGAACAATCCATTTAAAAATCAACAGCTTTTTTCGGGATGTTTAGTTAGAACTCTTTTTCTATGAAATGCGTATACAAAATACATAAAATACATATTAGTGTTAAGTATGAAATAACCGGTATTACTTCTTCGAGTATGTTATTCATTGTTGTTATAGGTGGTGGTCAGACCCCTTGTCAGTATGGATGTCAAAGCAATTATTGAATTTTATGTCTGCATACGTATTGGGCCTGGCTTCGACGTATATGTCTATGAATGAGAAAAAAATTTAATCTCTATTGTTATTTGCAAAGATTCTTTTCATCATGTCCTAGATAGATATATATACAGTCCACTTCGCCTAAGTCGATTCTCTCGGGACTGTGCAAAAACAATCGACTTAGGCGAAATTTGAGTTACAAATTTTGATTGCTAAGTCGAAGAAAAATTCGATATACATGCATGTGTGTGTGCACTCGCTCACATGCAGTCGCAAATCATCAGCGAGGAAGCAGGTGGGTGAGGACACAATTTCTTTCTTTTTTAATTTTACCTCGCTTGGAGGGAGGAACATACCTTTTATATTCTCGAATTTTATATTCTCAAATTCTTAAGTATTCAATATTTTTCTCCACTTCACCCATCTGTGTCTGCTTCCTTGTAATACACAATGTGAACGACAGGCACAGTGCATGCGGGCTGTATGCGGGCTGTGTTTTTGAAAGTGAGCGCCCTCTTCGACTTATGCAAAGCTATTTTCTTGTTTATGTATATGTTACGCGAAATATCGAATTACAAAAATCGACTTGTACGATTTTTATTACACACATGTCAATGGATAAAAATGGGACTTTTGATTATATTCGAGTTACGCGACTTTTCGACTTATGCAATTTCGACTTAGGCGAAGTTGACTGTATGTATATATATAATATATTTATATATATATATTTATATATATGTATATATATATATATATATATATATACTAAAAACTAATATATAAATGCCATAGTCCCAAAATGAAAACAAAAAATTGTGAGCTTAAAATATAGGAGTCGGAGGCAGACTCTTTACTTTTAGTATCAAGACTGGGCGAATTTATATCCAAAGTAAGAGAAGAAGAGCGAATTGTAAACCTACATCGATGACAGACATGAGGTCATGGTTAAGTTATATAAGCCAAGTCCTGCACTACTCTTAACTATGGAAGGTCGTTTTAGGCATTTTTGATATCCAAAGTACCGTTTAACCCTTTACACGCCAACGTTCCCATTTTGGGAACATACTTTTCAAGTGTTCTACATCGCGTCATATTCAATAAAACAAAATTGAATGAGTTTATATTATAAATTAAGCTTAGAAAACAAAATATTTTATTGATAAATAAACGAAAAACTGATTTTAATACTAGTTTGAGGGCTTTGAAAAAACCGATTTTGACAAGTTTTGACTTATCTTTTGATAATTACAAAATAGGGTAAAAACTGGTATTATTACTATTTCATAACTATTTTGAGAAGCAAATATACTATATATTTACATAGAACAATTTTTTAAAATAATATTAATATTTTAATAGACTAAAATCGACTTTTAAAATGATGTTCCCAAAAGGGGAACGTTGGCGCCTATTGGTACTCATTTTCATGTTCTACGTGTTTGTGTATAATTCTTTGTTTCCTTTCAGTTTACGTACGTTAATACATATAAGTACATACATGTAACTAAAAGACAAATGTGTGTTATAATTATTTTTATAATGGATGACTGAGTTGAATAGTAAGTTATTAATATTTATAATTTATTTCGATTAATTTTATTATTCAAATGATTTAAAGAATCTATTAAAATATCACCCGTGACTTCCTCAGTTGTGCTATAGAGGAGATCGAAAACATCAAAAGTAAGGAAATCGAGATTGTGGTTCTTGGTATTTGCAACGAATAGTGAGCAGGATATACCTAGTGACGAAGAAAATGACGACGAATATCAGCATCAAGACTCCATTCTTGTTGAAGTTACTGAAGACATTGACAATTATATGGCAACTCCCAATTAGACAAATATAAAGTTTTGAAATCTTACCCTTACATGGTAAAATAAAATTGTTTCCAGTGTGGTGGATTTTACGAAAGACTTAGCGTGGATAATCCATAATTCCATATCGTGGATTACTAGGTGCAAAACATTATATGAGGAACAAGTCAGTAAGATTTGGCTATAAAATTTGGATGATTTGTAGCTCCGATTGATATCCATAGAATTTCGATATTTAATCCGGAAAACACAAAACCAGGAAGACAATTAGAGTGTACATTTCTGAAATGGGTGGGTAAATATTTGCGACTAGTTATACATGCTCAAAAACGGTGGTGGAATCTTTTTATTCTTCCACTCAATTTGTCGGTTGTGGGAGTATTTAAGTGTTATTCGTTGGCCAACCAAAACGATAAAATGAGCCATCGACAGTTTAAGAGGGATATTGACTCTGATACAACGTCAAAGTGATCGAGTGCCTCTTGGAGGACGTACTTCTAAGTCCACCAGAGTTTTAAGATTTGACAGAATAAATATTTTTTTAGTATTCATGTACTCAAGAAAGGTGTGTCTTATATCAGAAAAATACTATAATTCAATGTACAAAGTGTATTAAAAGATTGCACAAGGCATGTAGTCCTATTATTACAACAATTAAAAGTTCCATTGTCGATGAAAAATGTTGAAAAAGATATATGTAAAGGAAATAAAAAATAATATTAAAATGTACAAAATTGTAGTACTAGAAGCGCCAACGTTTCCAAAATGGGAACATACCAAAACCATGACTTAGAATTTAGTCAGCTAAATTTCGTTTGGGGTACATTCAAATATGGTCAAATATGATTATATTTCAAATTTGAAGAAAATCGGATAACAATTCACGGAGCCGCGTTTAAAGGGTTAACTGCTTCGGAGGGACTTGACAACACATTCGAAAAGTACAAGGCGATAGAATTTGGAGTAAAAAATATTCTGATATCACATTATAGCAGTACAATGTATTAACACTTTGAGTTGAGCCGGTTCCATACAAAGCCTCAAATCTTAGAAGAATTAGACATACACTTTTGTGGAATTAGAACTCTTGGTGAGTAAATAATGCAGGTAGACTTCCAAGGACGAGGTATATTCATATTTCCCTTATATTTAGCAGAATAAACTGAGTGAGATATGTTAAAAGACAGACTGTTCACATTTAGACTTCAAGTTTAATGTTTTAAAAGTAACTTTATTGATTGACATAAATTGCATATTTTAAAAAAAACATTTAAGATTAAAATTAGATCTCGAAACAAAAGAAAAAAAATAAGTTTTTTGCATTACAAATCATAATTCAACACAGAGTATTCTTATTATAAAAACTAAAAACAATAAATCTACAATATAACATGTTAAACATTTTTTTAAACGTACCAACGACAGCATTTGGGAGTTAATCCAGACAAAATATGATTCATGATAAAACCCCACATTTATTGTCATAAAATGTATTTTTATGACATTTTATTACATGTTTTAAAAACGTTTAAGTAGTGAGTAAATACAATAGTATAAATTCATAATTTGTTGTGATATAAAAATATTACAGCACATTCAAGGGTGGCGGCCATCTTGAAAAGTGGACTTCATCTTTGAATCTTTCTTGGCCATACGGGCTAATCTATAGAAAATCCCCTACCTAATTTATATGTATGTCAATTTTAGTTAATGTATCCACAAGGGACAGTATTTCGTGGTTTCAATAAGGTTTTCTGATTGAATTAAACTTTGATAAAAAATAAACTATATAAAAATATAACGGGATGTAATATAATGCCGCTTACTTACACGCCTTGTTGCTAAATTGTAAATCCGCATAGTTACATACACGTGTAAATCTAGAAGGAAAAACACATCAAATTTCTTATCGTCTAATCTTTAGTTCCTCTGCGGGTGATTAGTATAAATTACTTTTTCATTATTATCGGACTAGGGATTGCATTGTAACGAATTTACTAAGGATCCTTGTTGTTTTCCATTGCTGCTGCTGTTGTAGATGTTATGTTGGGATGCCTTTTAGAGAGAATAGGTATATATTAAGTATATTAATATCCCAGAGTCGTCACCAATGAGATTGTACGGCAGGAACGAATAAAAAAGCACGACACGTGTGAGAGATCATGACTAAAACCTTTATTAACACAGCAGGAAAAGGGAGGAAATATGTACCAGGAAAAGGAAGAGAGAGACACAGTATACATGACGTCAGGGTGTCTTCCGACGTGACGTTAGGGACATAACAGTGCATAGTGATAAAACCCATAATTAATCAAATTTAACTTAAGGAACTAAACTAAATTTAACTAAATATGAAAACAAATCATTGTAAGAAAAAAGTTTTATGATGAATAATTTTAAGTGTTATAACGCTTAAGAATGCTGCTTTTAAAAAGCTTAGAGCAGGCGCTCTCTGGATTCATGTCAGAAGTAGGGAGATGTGGGGAAAATAGATGTGTGTCTCTGTCACCATTTTTTTCTGTGAATTAGGAGTTAATTTCCCTATCGTGGAGTTACCCAGGATCCTCGCAGCCTTAACGAGATGCAGTGAGGCCGTAAGAGGGAGAAGCTCTGTGGCGTCCCTGCAAAAAACAATTGAGTGGCTAATGGAGCCTACTGCTATCTTTCTCTTCAATGCTCCTTTTCTGTATTCTACTTAGCGTACAAGCAGGAAATGACCGGGACACCTTTTTTCGCCGGGACTTCAATTTTTCAAGTCGGGCCGGGACATAATATATATTTTCGCTCCTTCGACATTCTGAAGTGACGACGTTTTTTTGGGAAAATAATTTCCAAAAAATAAGTGACGACGTTTTTTTTGGAAAATATTTTCCAAAAAAAGTGATGACGGTTTTTTTTGGAAAAGAATATCCAAAAAGGTGACGACGCTTTTTTAGAAAACAGTTTCAAAAAAAAAGTATCAGAAAAAGTGATGACGTTTTTTTTTTTTAAATATTTCGAAAATTCCTTTCTAAATAAAACGTCCTCACTTTTTGGGGAAATTATTTTCCAAAAAAAAAATTATGAATGAACGAAGAAAATATTGAAGTCTCGGCCGGTGTATAAAAAACCGGGACACCGGGCCGGGACATTAAAAAACAGCCAGGACCCGTCGTTTCCTGCGTATAAGTATAAATGAAGAGTGAAACTCTTTTTTTCACCTTTGATTTATCTAAAAATATTGTGATTGAAGGGTAATTGTTGACTCAGATATATCTCATCTGAGTTCCAGGCATTATAAGACGCCAGTATATTTTTTCAAATATATACAAATCAATAAAAAATCAAAAGTATTTAAATATTTTGTTTAAATGTTTAAGCCAATAAATCTAAGCATCTATAAAATATTCGTCATTACCACATGAAAGCACATGTAAAGTAATTACACTATCTTTTTCATGTTTCAATATGTACTTAATAGAGCTAACAAAGTCCAAAGTACCGGCTGCTATATTGCTCAATTAGATCATTAAGACCTCATTCATCTCAAATTATGCGATGTAGATGTAATAATAAAGGAAAACCCTAATCTAAAAGGTGAGGTGGATCCAATCTAGGAGCTAAACAAACAAACAAGGGGAAAAAAGATTATCGAATGGCTATGCATACAACCCCACCTTCCACTCGCCGAACTGCTCGTCGGTCACGACGAAAGAACGAGAGGGGCAGCTCTCAATCTAAAGAAAGCCTCAACGTCGCGGAGTGTGGCCGCCAAGAACATGGCAGATGCCTGGAGTTCATCACCGGATCTTCGCGACGCACAAACTTTAATGGAAGCACGGCAACATGCAAAAATATTAGGAAGGTGGGCTCGTGGAGCTGATTCCTAGTCGAATTTTAAATCTCGTCCGGGATTGTTTATTCATTTAAAGTATATATTATTTATTTAAAATTTTATGCTGTGTTCTTTTTTTTAAATGTTTATTAGTAGCTCGACAATGGAGCTAGGAATTTTTATAGACTTGAGTTTTAGGTTCCCTGAAATATATCATTACAACAACAACAACAATGTAAACGAAACAAGCGAAAGAAGAAACATAGTGAACGGAACATTTACTTTCCTAGAAGAAGTATGAAAGCCAATATAGAGGGGTGCTGGACTAGTAATTGATCACCTTGATTTGTAAAACATACATAATCTTCTTAAACGTTTATAATACTGTAAATAATTTATATAATGTTGTTTTTTTTGCCTATATGGTTTGATAGAATTGCATCCAATAGGATAATAATAAGCATTATAGCGTTAAAATTAGACTATCGAACCTAGGATCTTATCAATGAGGTAGACCAAAATGGACCATCCCCTCTCGGGATTCGAACCTGCGCCCCTAACATTGAGAGTTGAACACGCCTTAACACGCACGGCTATCGAGCTCCCTCGAGCTTTTTATTGACATCTCACAATTCTAACCTTTGACTGAAATGTACCGAATACCAGATACGTTTATTTCCTGTTTTTATGGAATGTGATACGCAAGCTATCTTATTAATATATTATTTACGTCATAAAAAATATTTGTAGCAAGTGATTTACTATGACGTAAGCTGTACAATAACTTTATCTAATGTTATTCTTCATCCATGTCGATGTGGTGCATAGAGACATAAAGATATAGAGAGCTTATTCCCTTCAATAGGAGAGAAACATCGTCGTTCAACTGTCCCCCTGTGCCCAATATAAACAAAGTAATTGGATCATCGTAAGTTTATCATAGAGATAGAAAGATTTGTTTATATTTGACACAATGACGTATTTCTCTGAAGAATCCAATAAACTCTCTATGTCTGTATATCTCTATGATGTGGCGTCATTAGTTAACTCTATCTGCGATATGAACGTACCTTGCTTTTGACCAGACATAATAATCACTTAATTTGAGCTTAATATGCAATATCTATATGGATATAAAAATGGGGGAACACTCACTATCAAATGCTCCATTTCAGTTTGAGGTATTTACTTATGTGTATATTACAGGAAACGAACGGGACACTTTTTTTAGCCAGGACCAAACCGGGCCGGACTTTAATATATTCGCTCCTTCGTCATTCTGAAAGTGATAACGTTTTTTTAGAAAAGATTTTTTAAATTTAAAAATTAATTTATGAAAAAAAGTGATGAAGTTTTCTTATAATTTTTTTTCAATATTTTTTAAAAATACCAAAAAATTATTTTTTTTTAACATCGTCACTTTCAAAATGAAACAGAAAATCCACAATGTTGCAAACATTTCAAACATTTGATAAATATATATATATACCCTATATATATATATATATATATATATATATACCTACGGTGTACGCGCAAATCGTGCACACTTTTTTAAACACCCCTCATATTTCCGAAAAATGAAGACCACAATCAAATGTTTTTTTAGGATTTATTTATTAACTACTTGAGCTACTAAATTTCGAAATGGTCACCACCAGCATTGATCATGGCAGTGATCCTGGGCCTGAAACTGGAGCAGACCCTGCTCATGAAGGCCACGGACATGTTGGCCCACTCCTCATTGACAGTGGCCTTCATGGCTTCCACACTTGGGTGAGGTTTGGCACAGACCTTCCTCTCCAGATTGCCGTAAATACCATAGTCCAATGGTGAGCAATCTGGGGAAGAAGGGCCCACATTGACTAAGGCCAGAATGCTGGCAGATTCTCCTTGCACCAGTCTTACAGTCCTGGGCAGAGTCCTGCTGCCAAACATAATTACCTTTAGGGTAAATGCTGTCCAGCCATGGTTTTACCACCGTCTTCATCCCCCCCAAGTACTACTCCATACCAACCTTTAATCCCTTGGGGATATATATATATATATCATATATATATAAATATATATATATATATTGAAACCAAGAAAAATTCAATGGCGTATAGCTGAAACTAAATCTCAAACAACTCTAAGATTTCCTTAGTTTGTTTCAAACGGACGAAAATTTAAAGTCCCGGCCCAGTGATTTTTAGACCCAGCCGGGCCAGGACCCTCAAAAACAGCCAGGACCCAACCCGGGTCCCCGGTCGTTTCCTAGCATATTGTAATGTCAACCAATATATTTGTTTTTTCGAAAAGCTAACTTATAAAAGAAAATGTAAGTTATTTTTAAAAAAAGGTCAAATAAATATAATTCACACATCTTGTTGCTATGTTTAAGCAGAAAACACTACACTTTAAAATATTTTAAGAAATCATTGCTTTATCCGATTATAACTTTTAGCTTTTTTTTGACAAATTGCCCACGGAGGTCATTAATACCTCCTGTAAGAAGAAGATCTCTCACTCATTTAAATGTGTGAACCAACTTCTCTAATCATTCATCATTTAGCACACAAATTGAGAGATTTAATAAATTAGAAGTGATTAAACTGTCCTACATCTTGATTCTCTTTCCTTTGTTTAAAATACAAATAAAATTTCAACGAGCACCCTCATTTTTGAAGGCATTCCTAATTACATACAAAATGAGGGTATTACTCTTTTAAGAAAGAAAGAACACTAAATGAACTTCGCCATTTTTTGCAAGAATTCGTGAGATAAACATCAGTTTGTTTGCAAGCGTTTGTGTGAATTTATATGTATGTGTGTGTAGATGTCAGTCAAAAATGAAGATTGCGAAAAAGGAACTGATAGATGACATAATTATCTCTGCATGTGTTGACTGATCACCACAGATCTATGTATGAAAATATGTTTCTACACACACAAGATATATACATTATATATACATATAATAATGTTTCAAACCTAAACTTCCATTGGTGCGCCCAAGCTGGCACATGCAGCAGGCAGGCCTTCCAGTGTCTGAAAATTGTTTTGTTTTACAATTCGATTTTTTAACTATTAAGAACCATTAACTTATATATTTTAAAGAAAAGACTTAAATTGAATAGGCCTCATATATATTCTTTGTTTTAAATATAAAACAATAAATGACGTACACTGTGGCCTTATAATAAAGAAAATAGAATTACAAGTGATAACATTCCGTTTATGGGAAATTTTGTGTTAACTACTATAAACAATTCTTTTTTTTTAATACTGCATGCAATTCTTAAATATAGGAAGGACCACAAGCCCAGTTTTCTGACTCTAGGAAGAGGACAATGAATCCTCGTAACACCAGCAAGGCAACAAATGAAGATCTTCGAGAAAGAAATCTGAGAGGGTTTTGTCTTCTGTATAAAAAGACTATAATTTTTAAAATCATAATTTTTAAAGCATTTTCTATCTAATTTGTAATAATAATTAGTAGTTATTTCATACTTCCCGATGAGTTGGGTTCCATTTA
>CP045897.1:2980071-2993780 GCA_013387185.1 Caligus rogercresseyi | reverse complement strand
GTTTTTTTTTTTTTTTTTTTTTTTTTTATTAACTGTTCACATATATACAGCACATGTATTATAAAAACGATGCTAATACGTATAAAATACAAAAATAAACATTATAGTTTAAAATTTAGCTCGATCTTGAACAAAACAATAAAATTTTATCTAATTAACAAGTATTAAAACGTATAAGCTGTAAAAAACAAGAAAAATCTGCAAAATTCTTAAAGTTTTGATTATTTTCCTTAAAAATTTGGTTACAAGCGATGACTTTGCGTTCGGGTAATATTTTATCAATTCAGCCGCGAATGTCCATGATGAACCGTCCAACGATGGGATTTTGAGTGAAAAGGCAGCGTATCTACCTGCGCTCCAAGCAGGATCCTTGATCTTCCCGGTCTTAGTGGTTCGTATTTTGAAAGTTTTTTGCTATCAAGGCCTTTGCGTTTAAAAGGGCAAAATCTAGCGCCTCGTTTTGTCAGAGGTTTCCTCCTCTTGAGGAGAGCCAAAAAAAAATATGGTTCTCAAGCTGGATGACGACCTGTCGTCTAGGCACCAACATTGAGGAAGCAAAACATTTTCAGTTGTACAATGGCTGGGCAATCAACGAATGCGTGACTTGTATGATTATATAGCATTCCGCAGTCTTTACAGGGCCTGTAGAATTTTATGAGTCCTGCCGAAATTTGAAATTGTGCAGTGAAACTTTCTCCCATCACAATGTTATTTAGTGAGGATAAAACCTTTATTCATATGTGGGTGTAGTGAATATTTTTTGGTAAAAAAGCACACACTTCTCTTTATCACACTCAAAAACCCATTGACATTTTTAAATGCCATGGGCATAGAGTGTTTAATCCTCTTGTCTTTCTTTGGAGAGGAAACAAGAACTTCCATCAACAAAAAGAGACCCAGAGCCTATATCAGCAACGAGAGCACAACACTTTTGTCCAGTGCCATTTTTTCCATGGCAGCAGGATCTCCAAGGTTTTGAAGAAGGCTTTTTTTGTGGCAATTCCGCCGGATGATTCCACCACTGAGTCGTCAAGGAAATTGGGAGTACATTTGCGTTTTGTTTGCTGTCGTAAATGAGTTTAATGGAAACCCATCATTCTAGTTCATAAGGACCTCTCTCTCTCTCTAGGATTTCGTTTCATTTGTATTATGGTCATAGCTATTCGTAATGACATTACGTCTCTTATGTCAAGTGCACAAAAATTTAAAATAATTGCCGGATGGTCATTACTGACTGTTTTCAATCGAAAAGTATTTTACCGTCCAACAGAGTATAAGTATACGTTAGAACATTAAGTCGTTTACCGGCTGATACCGGATTAGGTTCCGTGAGGTGGGTCCATCTAGGAGCTAAACAAACAATCAAGTAGTTTTTTAATAATATATTTTCCAAGGGTGTTTTGTTTATACCATCATATTAGGGTTTTTGATATATCAGTATTCTTAAATGTGCCAACAAAAAATAAAATAATAATAAACAATTGCCTTATGTTATTATTTCAACAAATAGATTGTAAGATTTATTTAGTAAACTATATAAAATTCATGTTATTACCTCCGCCGAAGGACGGTATTGTTTTTCACTGGCGTTTGTTGGTTGTTTGTCAGCAGGATAACTCAAAAAGTACTGAACGGATTCAAATGAAACTTTGTGGAGTTGTTGGAAATGCCAAAAGAAACAAGTGATTAAATTTTGGCATCTCTAAGTGCTTTTTAATATGCAAAATGAGCAAAATACTACTACTAATAATAATGAAATGGGGTCTCTATTAGGGAGTAGGAAAGAACAACGCTAAAAAAATATTCATTGACGTATATTGCAAATATCAGGGACTATGTTAACCCAGTGACGTAGCTTAACTTCTTCCTTTCCCGTCTCTGAGGGCTTTTTTAATATGCAAATGAGCTAACAGAGAGGAAACAATGATTAGAGATAGAAAACTCGGGCGTGTAAGGGGAATGTTGTAATGGAATGTTGTTGGGATCGGCGGAGGTACACACTCTCTGAGTGTATATATGCCTCTAGTTTTCACTGGCGTTGGTTTGTTGGTTGGTTTGTTTGTCAGCAGGATAACTCAAAAAGTACGGAACAGATTCGGATGAAACTTTGTGGAGTTATTGAAAACGGCCAAAAGGAACAAGTGATTAATTTTGGCATCTCTGAGTGCAGAATTAATATGCAAAATGAGCTAAATACTAAAAATATTTCAAGTTAGCCTACTCTGCTAATAGATGTCGCTGTGCTGTGAAATCGGGTGCCGGGAGCGTCTTCCTCTCGGAATTTCCGTCGAGGGGAACCCTCCCCCGTCCCTCTACGCCGCCCCAGTCGTGAAAAATCCGCCTCGGAAGGCTCATAAGGACCCCGTGACGGCGGAGGTTTGCACTCTCTGAGTGTATATATGCCTCTAGATACGATCGCTCGTTTTAATATCTGTTAAAGTCAAGTGAAAGACGTCTTATGCATGTTGTGGTGAGATTTATTTTTACCTAAAATATTTTTTGTTAAAAATGCTATGATCAACATCGACCGGAGCAAAAATAGATTTAAGATATTTTAGGATTCGACCCATTGGTTATCTGTATGGCTTCCCAGGGTAGAATGAGTTAAACAACAAGGTTAAAGGGTTGTGTGTTCTAGGGTATGGGGTAAGATAAATGTATCACATTCCATCTTGGATCACAGATTCTACCTCAATTCGTGATCAAACGAACAAGAAATATCAAAGAGTAGGAAATACAGCCGCTAATAATACCTTTAAATATTTATATAAATATTTAACTAATAAAACAAGTAAATAATTAAAAAAATATTATTATCACATATTTTTTATAGACACCTATATATATATATATATATAGTGTAAACCCAGTAGCTTTCTACTGGTATAAATACAGCCTGCTATCTATCTAAGTAACTAAGTACACAAGTTTTAATTTCGCAGCCAATTTTCATAGGATTATCCTTATCTATTCTTATATTATCAATCATTAAACATCAATTAAGCAAGAGTAAAATCAAAATAAGTACAATTAAAACCTGCTGATAAGCGTGTTATTATTTTGCCCTTTAAAGATTTATTGAATGAAGTATGCCGTACATGAGTCCAATTAACAAAGAGAAACCTCTTAGAACGCACCAAATATATTTTTATTAGAAAAACTGTATTGTAAATCCGTCAAGGTATGCGTGTTGCCTAGGAGGGTTAAATTAAAATATGTTAATTAAATAAGATCTTATAAGCATAAAAAAATATGTAAAATGTATTTCTTCATAAATTTTATTTGCTTCTAATTACGTGTATGCTATACTTGACTTGAATTACTCTCTAAAAAACCATATAGTCATAATTATATTTATACTCCCACATGCATAGTATATGTGTTATATGGAAGCATTTTATATTTAATATGTATAAATATTACTTTAGCATAATCTTATTTTATCGCCTATGTTTTTAATTTCAATAGAAATAGACTGGTTCAAAGCTTCAAGTTTTAATAGAAACTAACTTTGGATACTATTCTGGCGATTCATATTGAATTATAATATTTGAGTATTTTCCTATTCCCTACATATAATATATACATATCTATATGCTATATATATATATATCCATATATTAAATTAAATTAATAAGAAGAATTAATGTATAACTATTTCACACATAAAGTAAAAGATAAATACCTGAAACCTGTCATCCCACAATATCTAGTTGTATATAATATAATATATGTAATTATATATAGCAAATGAGCGTTAAATAGAATAATTAGTTTAATATTTCATCTACATTGCATCATCCCTCTTATTAAGGAAGATTTATTTCAGGAAGCTAATTCATAAAACAAAGGCAACCACGATAATGATGAAATTATCATCCTTAATGCATGATGATTAATTTGGCAAAGATACAAATAAAAAGAACGTTTCCCTTCATAGAACACTATAATCATATTCAATTTCTCATGAATAAATTATGAATAAATGAATTAATTACAGAAAATGCATCAAAGAATATTCCATCATTTGTTTTAAATAAATGGGAAAACCCGTTTTGAGTGTCCCAGTTATGAAAATAAAAACCTTTTTGCTATTTTATATAACGGTTTACAATATCCATATTAAAGATAACATAATAAAGTGTAGGATATGGCATACCTCAGGATATATATAACTACACTGAGTACTATCTTAATTATAATGGTATGTACTAGTTTATATTAAGAAGATATCTTTTAAACAATAGCAAAGATTCATAAACAAGTATATTATAATAAATATTTTCTTGTTTGATGACGTTATTTGACAAAGATTGTACAAATAGTTGATGAATGAAGATATATAATATATATATCCTAATATAAGTAATACATTTAGGTGGGTTTTTTTCGGTTAAAAACATTTTATTCGGTTAACTATGAAAATTTTATACAGTGTAAAAATAAAATACACTAAAATGATATACAGAAACTGAGTATACTACTATTCAGGGCAGTTGCGAAAATACATATATGAACGTTTTAGTTCATATTTTCTGCCCAGAAGATTAACCTTATATAAAAAAGACAAATCATTTATTAGATTGGGTTAAAAATGCACGATGTCTTCTTAAAACCCTTTTGAAAGTTTTTTGTGGAGCTTCGATCTTGCTGGCACATATTTAATTATATCGCCAGCCCATTTCCACGTTGGCGCTCCTAATCCAAGATTTTGATGGAGGGAGCAGCGTATAGAGCTGAAGTAACAATCATGATGGGCCTTAGGTCCTCATCGACTAAGTAGGCATTTGTCGTAATTTATTTGCAAAAAAATACATTGAGGTTATTTACCTTATAAACATCAACTTTTTCTTTTTGTCCCTCTTGCTTATTGTCTTGTAATCTTTTTGTGACTGTTAACCTTTTTAGAATCAAAATTTATATGTTAATTGATAAAAAAAAAACCAATTAAACTTAATTTATGAAATACATATTTATTTGTCATATATGGAAATGGCAATATTAAATACAGAAGAGTATATTTATTGTAATACATATTACATTTATTCAAATAAACGATATTAATATTTCATTTATAAGCCGATATTTGATTAGAAAATAAGTTTTACTGGCAAAAAAAAGTTATTTTACTGCTCTTAAATAATAGGCTTAATTTGGAGAACCTTTATTGATATGAAATTAAATCCTTCAAAAAATCTACTTTTGTATAATTAGCATCATTTATTAACATTAAAGTGTTTTATCAGTTGTTTTCAGTATGTCTAAGATTTCAGTATATCTAAGATCTCCAATCAAAAATGTGTAACCTAAAGTTATTGTTTTTGAAGGAAAACTTTTAACTGCATTACGTTATTAATATTTAAAAATATCATGCTATAGGTAAATGATATAAAATATATCAATCTACACTCTTTCTGTATACTAATATTGATCGAAGTGACTATCAATGTCATACAAAAGCCTCAAACAATCATTATATAACGCCATTCTCGCTATGAAAAATTAAAGTAACATACTTATAAAATAACTTCGAGGATAAAAGCTTGAATAAAATATTTTATGAATAAAGGTGTATATATATATATATATAATTATATATACACTATTATGCGTTGTAATATTATATGTATATATGTATGTATACGGTAACAGTAATAAACCTTTAACTAAAAATAAACATATATATAAGAGATACAATAAAAAAATGTTAAGCTCATATGAAGTGGTACAATTAAATATAAATGACTCTAGTGAGTCCAAATAACCAGTTCAAAAACAATTACATAATAATTTAAAGAAACATTTATTATTATAACTTTATTGTTTAGTTTATTCAGCCAAAAATTACAAAGAAAATATTAGGTGTTCCATAAATAATGAGGTAGGTTAGCTATCTCGAAAAGTTCACACGCTATCACAAAAATTTCAACGGGAGCGTTCTTATCGAATATTTTTGCATGGGAACAGACTGAATGGCGCCACTCAGGTTAGTATATAAGGTGAGTAATCGCGTCATTCTATCATTCATTCTACTCGCCGCTTGAAAATGGAGACACCGACTTTCACTCCTACTTCTTGATCCGGATCAAGCTCGCCAGGACAGTCAACGAGATCCACGAGGACCTGCTCTCTACCTTCCCTGACTCCTGCCCTGGCCTCTCCACCCTTCAGAGATGGCACAATGAGTTCGATAAGGTGTTTTTGCCCTGGAGAAGAAGACCCGTCCTGGACGTCCCCGGGAGATGAGGACAGAGGAGAATGTGGCCCGTGTGAAGCGCCTGGTCGAGGATGACCCCTCGACAAGCTGCTGCAGAGGTGTCCCAACCATCTCAACTTTTTTCACTGTCTAGTCGAGGCTTCCGATGGAGGATCTAGGGCTCCGAACCTCCTCAGCGGAGTTTCGAAGCCCTAGATCCTCATCGGAAGCCTGAAACGTTGTAGAGGTTGGGACACTGCCACGACGTCATTGCAGTCGGAGGGAATTATGTGTACTGATTGAGAAGTTTTTTTTGTTGATCTGATGAAAATTTTGAGTTTTAATTGGTCGACCTCATTATTTATGGAAAAACCTAATATCAACATTTTACACTGCAATTAAACTTAAATTGCAATAGGTTGAAACCAATATATATTATGGTGTATTGAAAGAAACTAAAGATAGACATGGACTCAAAACATTAATAATCGACTATACACAAACCTTCACCTGCAAAAAAAAAATATTATATATCAGAAAACGACCGTGACACCTTTTTTCGCCGGGACCCGAGCCGGGAGTAAAAATTTTCAAGCAGGGCCGGGATTTTATTATATTCGTTCTTCGTCATTCTGAAAGTGACAACGTTTTTTAGACAAAAAACAGCACGAACCTGGTGTTTCCTGATATTATCATATATATATATATAAGATATAATATATATATATATATTCTATATATATATAAGTAGACATATATATATACATATATATTTTATTTTTTTATATTTGTTTGTTTGTTTAGCTCCTAGATCAGCCCCACCACACCGGAACTCAATCCGGTATCAGCCGGTAATAAACTGTCTAGGAGCTAACCTTTATTTCGAAATAAATTATATTGACACAAAAGCAAAAAGGCTCTTAGAAGATACTCCTCCATGGGCTTTTTCCTTCTTCGCATCTCCTCGGCCAGTTCGTCCATCTCCATCCTCGTTCGGGGACACGCGCAGATTAGGTGGATAGGGGTTTC
Source organism: Caligus rogercresseyi (assembly GCA_013387185.1). Taxonomy (NCBI): domain Eukaryota; kingdom Metazoa; phylum Arthropoda; class Copepoda; order Siphonostomatoida; family Caligidae; genus Caligus; species Caligus rogercresseyi. Next base: position 2,986,555 of record CP045897.1, on the reverse strand, counting down.
ATCCTCTTCCTCACACAGTCGGCAAACCGGGGTAGAAGACTTTCCCATCTTGTAGAGGTGTGCGTTTAGGCCAATATGTCCGGTAACCATAGCAACGATCTTCGAGACATTTTTCCTCTTAAAATGAAAAATCTTCCTTCCAATATACGGCTCGGGGACGAAATGCTTCGATTGTCTACAGGAATCCATGGCCAGCCATTGGGCTTTCCACATTGACAAGGACGTGTTCTTTAGGGAGTTCTTTGTCTGGTTGACGGATATAGGCACAACCACTTGGCCGCCTGATTGCGCGCCTTCTTTTGCGAGGAAGTCGGCATATTCGTTGCCCGTAGTGTCGTTGTGACCCCTTACCCATCCCACTGTGATGTCACATCTGGAAGATTCGAGGGCTTTCCTGCAGTTATTTACGTCCGCACTAATCGTTTTACCCGGCCTAACGTCCAAGCTCTTAATGGTAGAAAGACTGTCGGACAAAATTAAGAGCTTTTTGCCCTCCATTTTGCTCATTCCTAGGCCACTCACAAGACTCCTCATGGCCTCGACCTCTGCCTGAAACACAGTATTAGTGTCGTCTAGCTTCAATATTCGCTCTTCTAGTACCACATCACCCCGCGCGATGATCCAACCTGCTCCTGTGTGGCCACATATTTTTGAGCCATCAGTATATCCAATGATATCGAAATCATCAACGCACCACTTTCTTGTAACACTGTATCCTTTTTCCCCAGACCACACTGTTATACTAGGACTGGGAGTTGGAATGTTGTATTTTTCCAAGAACTTATCTATATACCGGAGATGTCCTTTGCTCGAAATACCAGACCAAACAGGAGAGTTCACACTCCTTGTTTGAAATCTTGCTAGACAAGCTCGCTCCATTATATATAGATGCAATGGAACTAAACCACACAGCACCTCCATGGTTGCAGTTGGGGTTGATCTCATGGCTCCGGTAATCGATATAAGGCCAAGTCTTTGTACCTTCTTTAGACAACTTTTCATGGGGTTATTGACTTGAATTTTAGCCGCGAAAGCTATTGCTCCGTAGCTCAAAACTGACCTTACATAGGTTTCGTAAATCCATTTTGACTTTGGAGGGCTAAGACCCCAATCGAGCCCCACAAAAGTTTTGAGGGCAAATAGGACTCTTTTTGCTTTAGAGGTGATGTACTTAATGTGATCATTCCAACGAAGATTATCATCTATGATTAGACCGAGATATTTAAACGTTTTTACTCGTTCGATCTCGATCCCATCCATAAATAGCGAAGCGTCAAGGTTCTTTTTGCGTTTTGAGAAGATCATAGTTTTGGTTTTGGCATTGCTGAAAGTGGTATTTCTAAATTTAGCCCACACCAGGAGTTTATTTAAGACATCTTGCATCAAACTGACCAGGGTAGGGCGGTCAATACCCCGAACACAAAGAGTCAGGTCATCTGCATAGGCTATTTTGAAGACTGGTTTCTCGATTAGGTCCACTGCTTCCTGAAAGGCAAGGTTCCAAGCCATTGGAGAAAGGATCCCTCCCTGGGGGCAGCCTCTCGTTGGTATTACAGATGCTTGTTCAACGCCAAGACTGGCATATACGAACCTATTTTTTAATAGATAGTTATACCAGCTTACAATTGTTTTATCTATGTTGTGTTTGTTCATGGACTCAATGATATGGTCAAAGTCAACCCTATCAAAAGCTCCTTTTATATCTAGGAAAACCACAAGGGCTTCTTCCTTCCTATGATAACTGCCTTCACAGAAATTTAGAAACTCACTGACAGCTGTGTCAGTGGATTTACCTTTGATAAAGGCATGTTGATTTTGAAGATTCAAGTCACACTTCTGGTATATTTTCCATTGGACCATCCGCTCTAGTATTTTCAAGGCAACATTAGTGAGAGTAATAGGTCTGAAAGCTCTCGGATCACTGTAATCCTTTTTACCCTGTTTGGGTATAAAATTACTTTTGAATCTCGCCAGATCTTCGGAGTGTAACTTGTGCGAAGAACTGCATTATAAAGTCGTGTCAAGCGTTCCAGAAAATGGTCAGGTAGGTGCTTGTATGCCTGGACAGGAATTTGATCTGGACCAGGTTTTTTATTTGACTTGAGGCTCTCTATAGCATTTTTGACGAGTGTGACGTCAAAGTAGTCTTCATGAGGCTCCTGACTTTGGGAATTTGGACACCCTGAAGTGATGCCATCAGCACTGTCTACTGAGTTAGGAAAGTGCTCTTCAAGAAGAAGTTTCAAGCTCTCCTTTTCATTTCTGAGGTCACCCATTATGCCAACACGGGCGTTTGAGTGATTTGCTCTTGACTTCATTAGTCTTGAAATATCCTTGGGTCCCTCCAAAGTAGATACCCACTCTTTGAAGGCTTCTCGTTTCGCTTTAATGATCATAGTTTTATAGATCTGCTTTTCAGCTCTGAATTCGTCAGACCGTCCCTTGCGTTGAAGGTATTTGACTTTACGTCGTTGCTGCCTAAGGTCGTCGTTCCACCAAGGGTTTGCCTTCCTGAGAATTCCTGAGCTAATATTGCACGAACTTTTCATGGAGTCGAGCAGCTCTGTTGCAATATTTGTAGCCTCCAGATCTATACCATTCATATCCAGCAAAAGATCTCCAGTGAATTTTGATGATTCTAACAACCTCATAAAGTTACACCAATCGGCACTTTTGAGGTTTATATTATTGGCAAGAGTCCGAGTCGCATTAATGTCAAAGGTACAAAACCTATGATCTGATCCAGAGTAGTTCATATCCGTTTTCCATGAAGAGACAAGTGAGTGGCTCCAAATATTAGTCATAGTTAAATCAATTATTGACTCACCCATACCACCTGCAAAAGTCGGCACACAGCCTACGTTTTGTAAGCTGAGATTAAACACTGCCATGAACTCCTCAAGTTTATCACCGCGAGGATTTGTCGTTTTGTCTCTCCAAAGAGTACTTCTTGCGTTGAAATCACCACAAATCAATAAAGGCTTATGATGAATATTACAAAATTCAACGAGGGGAAGTATCACACTTGTCGGATCATCTTTGTTAATATCAGAATAGTAGCTAGCAATAACTAAATTCTTATTGTTGACAGTTTTAATTGAACAAACAACAAGATCTTCAGTGCAGAACTTGGGGATTTGTGTTATAATTATATCTGATGAGGTAATAATTGCTGCCCTTGGCTTCGGTTTGCCACAGACGAAAACAGAGAGTCCTTTTATATATGATTAAGCCGGTTCCTCCTTGCCTTAGAGGTGGCTCTGTTAAATTTATATATATCTCGTTTGAAATCGATTTATAACAATTATGAATTTTGGATCTAATTTTATTGCCTTCTTCCTTTTATGAGCGTATTTGAAGGGTAGTTTTTGAAGTCTTAACTATATGTCCCTACGAAGAGCAATGAATATTAACCATAATTAAAATATACCTTTTTTAATAGGAGAAAATTCATTATTTTTACACATTAATAAAAAAGTTAAGCGGAGTGATATTTATATACGTCTACATATATGAGATACCTTTCTTTTTAGCCAAAGGCCATTGAACCCTCCTCCCCCCCCCCTAACTATCATTATTATTATTAAACATATTTGAAGCAGGGCTAGGAATGAACTATGGACAGGTTTATGAGTTTATACATCGATAAATATTTCACTAAAGATATGTGTGCCCTGCATCCATAAGGCTCAATGAGTCCTCTGGCTGAATAGCATTCCTTTTCCTGTGCACGGGTCCATTTTTGATAAGGATTTGTCCTTCTTGATATGATTCAATGGAGACTTGTTGTAAGAAATAAATAACTATAATATTATTAAGTGTCTTTGAAACCGCTAGCCATTACAGGAATAAATATAAATGAAAACTCTCGCAAAACTATCAATAATTATTTTTTGAACTGGATCATTTACAATTTGAATATATAAAATAGAACCTTATATAAAACCAAAAACAAGGAGTGCAATAGTTGTGAGTGTTCAGGCGTGTTCAACTCTCATGTTGGGGCGCAAGTTTTAATCCCAAAAGGGATGGTCATTTTTGGTCTACCTCATTTATCGGATCCTAGGTTGGATAGATTAATTTTAATGCTATAATGTTTGTTTATATCCTGTCATAGATGCAATTATATTGAACGATATAGGCACAAAAAAATTGTAGATTTTTTAGTAATTTATATATATATTCATAATTAATATTGTAAGTGTGTTTCTTATATTAAAAGGTTACAAAAAGGATTTTTAGGTTCTCTTTAAAATAATTATTTAAAAGTGGCGAAAGATTTAACATCCTATAAAAATGTTTGGAAACGATAACTCAACACCAGAATCTTAGTAGATTCTTAAAAAAATCAGTATGGTTTGTACAAAATGAATTGTTTATTTGTGCAATATTTAGACAAAATAGGTCTAATATATTAAAGATTGAGTAAATTATATAATATCATTTCCTAAATATTTTATTACTTTAAATATGATTTTAAACTCAAATATATTTATTCAAATGATCATACAATAGTTTTTGGTATACTTTATGTACTTGACTACTAATAATAAGAAATTGAAATCCACAAAAATTTAAGTAGGCAGAGCAAACAATGAATTTCTGATTATATGCTATCGATTTTTACTTCCGTAAATTACTTTCTTAACTATTTTTGGTATTTTTAAAGGCCCATAAGTTCAAGATGAATTGATTACTCCAATTCTTCTTATTTTATGCAAAATGAATAAAACTATACCTTATTCAGAATTTCCCTGTAACACAGTTTTGCATTACTTCATAGAATTATAAAGCAAATACGTATGCATAAAAAATTAACTTAATATATTAAGAAGTCCTCAAGTAATGTCTCCAAGTTCAGAATCCTGAACCTTAGTGTTCAGGATTCCGATAAAATCTAATAAAAAAGCTTATAAATCCGAACCACCTATAATAATAATTCCATTCTAGTTGTTGTATTGATTGTATGATACTTCTCAAAAATCTTACTATAATAATTAATAATAGATGGGTAGGCATAAAAATAAAATCTATATATTTTTTTATTCTTATGTTCGTTTATTTTAAATAAAATAGATAAATACTAAAAACCAGAGCAAATACGAAACAAAAACATAATTAGAGACATATATACACTCAGAGAGTGCAAACCTCCGCCGTCCACGGGTCCTTATGACCTTCCGAGTGGATTTTCACACACTGGCGGCTTAGAGGACGGGGGAGTGTTCCCCTCGACGGAAATTCCGAGAGGAAGACGCTCCCGGCACCCGATTTCACAGCACAGCAACATCTATGGCAGAGTAGGCTAACTTGAAATATTTATTATATTTAGCTCATTTTGCATCTTAATTCTAGACTCAGAGATGCCAAAATTTAATCACTTGTTTCTTTTGGCATTTCAACAACTCCACAAAGTTTCATCCGAATCTGTTCTGTACTTTTTGAGTTATCCTGCTGACAAACAAACCAACGCCTGTGACAACAATACCTCCTTCGGCGGAGGTAATTAAACATTTTTCTGCATATTTGGTTCGATAGAATTGCATCCCGCAGGATATAAAAGCATTATAGCATTAAATAGTCTATCGAACCTAGGATCTTGTCAATGAGGTAGGCCAAAATGACCATCCCCTCTTGGGATTCGAACGTACGCTCCAGAGTTGAATACGCCGTATTGCATTTGGCAATATTGATATCATGTATAACTCTATATGATTACATCATATATCGATATAAACGAGCATTATAAAACTTCAATATGCTAGTTATATTTCATATCCAAAATGATGAGAGAGCGCTTTTTGGATATCAGAGCAAAGGCTTTTGATACGATAGAGGGGAGATCAGCTAGATAAACGCTGCTCAGAGTTAATATTTTCTCCCAGAATTGACACTATTTTAACTTAATTTCTTCAAAATTGATTTTTTAAAATATTAGATTTAAAAGGTTTTTGGTCCTAAAAGGAAATTAGTTTTAAATTTGAAGGTATATTGAAATACCAAAATATAATTGTTACCATTATGTTTTTTTTCAATGCATATTTTTAATTTCTAAAGACTTCGCTAAATGAGAAAAAAAAACAATACCATATTTGAAGTTATAAATAGTATATTAATTAACATTTTTTCTTTAGGGTCATGCAGGTCACATTTACAATAACGTGACGTGGAACACTCCTGCTTCGTTTGTCCTCGGTGATGGGCCCCAGAACCGATAGGGACTCATCAGGATCTCCTCGGAGCTCCTCTACCTCTCCTTCATCTTCAACGAACTGGGTTCGACGTCGGAGCCGCCAATATCAGTTCTCCTCACTCACTTCAAGGACTTGAGCCCCAACTCCCGCTATGAGGTCATTCTCATAGTAGAATAAATACGGATGGTCCGAAGGAACCAAGTCCTTCTTTTTCTCACGCGAATTCAAGGTAAATTGATGAAATCTAAAGGAAAGATAAAGAATCTGGGAGAGATTCAAAATCAATTGAA
>CP045897.1:2957727-2979971 GCA_013387185.1 Caligus rogercresseyi | reverse complement strand
CCTATTATTTGTGTTTCACAAATAATATTATAATTACTGAGATCACAGTCAAATGTCCAATATTTGCATATTGTAATTTATAATACAATGTATATTTACTAATATTTTTCTTTCATATGTGATGTCTATATTCAGTAAATATAATATATCGTATAAGATACGATAGTTATATTAGAAGGGAATATTAAGTTTAAAAAATACACATAAAATCATTTGAGATAAATTAATATCCTTTGTGGTATCACAAATATCCAAATTTATATGAACATAATTTACGCCTATTGCATTTCTAAGTTAAAGTTTTAATAGACATCTCGACGAATCTGCATGATGAATGGTGTTCAGTTTTTAATACCTCATGTTTTTATTAGGTTCATGTTAGGAACCGATTTTACCAATGACAAGATTTGTCCCTTTTTTTTAGCAGCTATACAACATTTTATTTGAATGAGAACCTCTCTTTTTAATTCTAAGTCCACAATTGATATTGTTCGACCAAACCATGAGAAGATTTTTTTCTTCGCAAGCTTCTTGCAAAAGAGCTGGAGTGGATTGCTCTATCTAAAGAAATCTATACAATCAACGATCTTCATCGACAGCCAATTCTGTCAATTGGAAAATTCTTCTTCCCACTCAGGAGAGCGGTAATCTCTCATCAAGTTCCAGACCCTTTTCCATTTGAAGTTGTCATTTGATTCGAATATTAAAGAGGAAGCTGACCGAATTTGCAAAAGACCTTCCAATAAAATGGAAACCTCGAATATTGAGTTTAATTTCTGGAATATATGAGGACAAGAGGTTTACACTCAGTTCCAAATATCATCGGGTAGTATTGTCTTTAAGACCCCATGCAAAGATTGTGGAGTGATCGACACCAAAAAATCTCACGCTTTTGCTAATTGTCTTGATAGAGTTTATTTCACTAAATGTCAGAGGGTATGTAGATTTTTTTTCGTCCTATTCTTCATTTAGCCTGAACACTAGCTATAAAAGTCCTCCAAAAACGCGTTTCTTGGACACGTCTCTTCTAAGTTGTCGAAATTATATTTTCATAAAGGATAGCCAGCGCCGATTTCATATTTATGTATGACATTAATTCATTTTAATCTCTACTGTAGCTAGACACTCAGTCTTATCTATTAAGATCCCTGATATAAATTGTTCCTCTTGGGTATATAGTGACTTAGTCATTTCTATTAGTCCTGCTAAAAACAGTATATTAATTTTAAAAAACCCTTTAAAGCTTTAAAAAAAAGATTTACTACCTCCTGCTACGAAGAGATTTATCCTAGGAATTTTCAAGCTTATTGTAAATTATTTACTATACTATGTTTTGTTACTCCCATTTGAACTAGACTGAATTTTAAAGAATATTTTCTACTAATTATTTTTATCTTTTATATTGTGTTTTGTTATAATATTGTAGAATAGTTTTATATTTAGGGAACTAATTTTAAGCTTCAATGTTTATTTATACTTATACTATGTGTAATTTCTCTAAATAATAAAGTAAAAAATAATAATACGAAAAAAACTTAAGCCATCTCAACTAAGAGTATTATATACGAGAAGAAGAATCTTAATTTCTTTTCAGTGTTTGTCTTTTAATTTTCATTGTATTGTTGCAAAAAAATGCGAGGTTTGGTGAAGCAGTTGGAATGTTCTTAATACTTTCAGTAGTATACTTCCACATTCTGTTATGTACTTTGAAAATCCAGGCAAGATAGAGTCCCAAGAATGAAGGCTCCAGTTTATGTTTGTCAATTAATTCCCTAAGTAATTTGGCAATCCTGGCTTATTATCTCTTATAGGGGAAATGACCGAATTCACGAGGGTGGCACAAGGAAGTAAGTAATCTTCTTAATATGTATTACTTTTATTGTAAATATAAACTATAATAAATATGTTTACTCTTTGGTAGACCTACACGGCTCATACCAGATTAAGTTATGGCAGGATGGAGCAGGGAATACTATAACCTGGAAAAGGAACTCCCTCCTTCTCCCTTTTTTTCTTTTACGAAGGTAGTTAAAAAAATTACATGAAGGGAAGGAGTTTGTATTCCAGGTTATAGTATCCCTAGATGGAGCTCATAAACAATAAAGTTACATTCCTTTAAGTATTTTGGCCTTGCATCTCGTAAGTACACATTGACTACGGCATCATACATCAAACTCAACCCATGAGAGCCCTCTCCCGCATTCATTTATTTACACATTTTGCTATCCACATGCCTTACTTCATCTAGATCTCTTTAAGAAAAAACTTAAATGATGATTCTATATGCTTGTTTATGTGAGTTAGAAAATGAAAAGCTCTGCTTTTTACCCCACATTCTACCCCAGATTCCCCCTCATTCACATTCAATCATATTCTTATTCTCAGACTTAACCTCTTCTTTTTTCTTCAATCTCTCCTTTGTGTTTAAGCCTTTACAAGGTCACACCCCATACTATATGTTAATATATATATATTTATTTATTATATATATGACTTTATGAAAGACATTCGAACAAAAGGGGATCACAATTGGGGAATGATTGCCCTCTAGATGGCTTGGGTCTCCATGTTTGATAATATTATTCTGTGGATTTCTCTTTCCTTCTCAACAAGATAAAAAAAAAAATGTACTGGAATTATATTTTATAAATATATTATCATTAGGTATGTGTCTTAAAGTCATTTTTGTTTATTATATATAGTTTTTTGAAATATTTGTATATAACTAACTAGAGCATCATTTATTTTTTGTCACGACAAACACGCATCATGATTAATCATAAATCCAGGGAATGCTATAACCTGGACCATGTCAAAGTTTAACTACCCTCGTAAATAAGAAAAAAAAAGGATCGAGTTCCTATAAAGAATTCTCATAGAAATATAAAGATATATTCAAAGCAGAAAAACATCGTTCAGCCGTATTTTGTGCCCAACTAAATAAAGTAATTTGTACTACGTCATCGTAAGTTGATCATAGAGATAAAAAGATTTTTTATTTTGGGTAATATGACGCATTTCACTGAAAATCCAATTAGCCCTCTATGTCGTTATATCTCTATGGGAATTATTTTCCCTTTTCTTTTTTTACAAAGTTAGTTAAAATTTAACATAAAAAGGAGGGAGTTCCTCTTCCAGGTTGTTATAGTATTCCCTGTATATAATATGGACAAAACAATAACGTTATATTAAAATTTACAGGATTGATCCCTTGTAATGAAATCTTAATCTATCCTAAACATTTATTTTAATGATTAAAAAGGTTACTTTTCGGATAAAAAGTCTAGTAGTTAATCCCCAAGGCTTTAATTTTTTCTGAATTATTCACTTATAGTAATTTTGAGTACTTTACGTTCATATTAAACCAAAAACACCATGCACAAATTTACCTTTGTCTATATATATAGGATTAACAAAAGGGTTGTTCCTGCGAAAAACATAATTAAACATATTTTTTCATTTGTTAATATCTTTTTCTATATTTTTCTATGTCAAATTGTTAGTTTTTCGTCGGAAGATATCATATAAAACTACATAACCTACATGAGCGCAAGCTGTTACTTTATTAATTAATATGTATAGGTGTATAATAAGAGATGTTTATTCAAAGGATACGTAAATGATATGAATAAAATATACAAATCGTATTTTACAATTCGTATTTTAAGGACTATATTTTTATCTCTGAATTGATGTTCATTCCCCAACAGACGGGGTTTTAAATATACTTTGTAGCTTTTTACTAACTGTTTTTTACCTCCGCCGAAGGAGGTATTGTTTTCACTGGCGTTGGTTGGTTTGTTTGTTTGTTTGTCAGCAGGATAACTCAAAAAGTGCGGAACGGATTCGGATGAAACTTTGTGGAGTTTTGGAAATGCCAAAAGGAACAAGTGATTAAATTTTGGCATCTCTGAGTGCAGAATTAAGATGCAAAATGAGCTAAAGTCTACTAAATATTTCAAGTTAGCCTACTCTGCCATAGATGTCGCTGTGCTGTGCTCTCCTCTTTGATGACGTCAGTTTCTTTTTCTTTCCATGTACCTCTAGAGTGTAAACAATAAAGGAGCAGTATGTAGAGTTAAAGGGACAGTGCGTAGAGGGTTGGAAATGACAAAAAGACCAAGTGATTCATTTGGTGGGAATCGGCGGAGGTTTGCACTCTCTGAGTGCTTCTAGTTTTATTATTATTTCCTCTCCCTTTCTTTCATCCAATCAGTTTTCATAAGCACCACTTTTTTCTTATTCTGATGTACATATATATCTCCTGGCCAATCACAGATAAGGAGAAAAAAACTCATTCCTTTAAGCTAATACAATTGCCCCAGAATGGAATCTAATACTCTGCTATAGAAATTATCATCATGTTTGGATAAAAAAACATGTATTTACAAATATATATACCTTAATCCACTTTTATTTTCTACAAATGAATTGATGTTAAGACATCTTTTTCTTTCCTACTTTTTTCTTACATTTCCACCTGATTATCTGTTGGAAAAAGAGAAAACTTTTTACTCCTTCCTCCAACATACAAAGCCTAAGCCAATGCTTAAGTATCAAGATTATTCGTTTTTTCCTTCTTATAAACACTTTGTCTAACACCCCCCCCCCCCTCCTTTCCTCTTATAATTATATGCAAGATACTTTTGTGTAGAGTGAGATTACCTAGATAATAATATAAAGTTTTTCTTTTTAACATTCCATTTTCTCTACTAAAAAAAGATTGTCTTGGTAACTTAAGATGTTTCGTTAATTCTTTTTTTTTTGGAAATAAAATAATATTTAAAGGAAATATAGAGATCATGATAGAAGTGAGTTTTAAAATATGTTTGCCTTAAGGAATTATCATATGCAATAAAATAATGTTGTTTCATCAATCAGTGAGGACAAACTCATATAAGATCAAAGTTTTTAATATCCGATCTCTGTCCATAGCATCCTGGCCAACAGTTATTTAAAACAATCAGCACCAACCGTTTTTCTGCGACAGTTTTGTACCGCAAAACTTTTTAATGAAAAATACGTAGCGGGGATCGGAATAGAAGAATTTTTTAGCTTATTACCTGCTTAAAAAGTAAATGCCATTATCACAGAAGTACAGCAAATAATTTATGCGAAGAAATTGTCAAAGCACCTAAACGTTGCGGCAATTTAACCTATATTTAAATTACTCAACAAACTTTTACTCAATTTGTTATTATTATTACTGAGATTATTTTATGTGATTTAAAAAACGTTTCATTTATCTATTATGAAGATTTGTTTCCTTTTCCTAGAACAACCAATATTTTTTTTGGACCTGGAGTATTCATATATTTCATTTGATTTATCTCGATATCTTACATGTAAAATAGTTTAAAGTATAACTCAAACAAAAAAATAAAACCATAACGAAAGAAAGACGGTAATCAGGCATATGATACTGTTAAAATATTAAATATAAGTATACCAATAACAGAAAAGTTAAAACAGTAATTGTTGTATACAAATTTCAAAATATTTTCTTGCTATGTTTAGTACCGTTCCGCGATTTTTTTTTCTTTTGCTTTGACGACGTATATACAATATTGGAGCTTAACAATCCCTGCATGTTGAAGAAGTTTGTCCTTGGCAGAAAGTGTAAAAAAGTCTCCTCTACCCAAGGAGGTCCCAAACCTCTCCTCTAGTTCCATTTTCATAGCTTCATAAAGGGGATAAAAAATAAAAAATATTGTCCACTAAACTGAAATACAGTACCGCCTGTCGACCAAGAAAATAACTCAACCATTCTTATGACATTGTAGGCATTCACCAGATTTTTAATATGCAATCTAATATCATAAATCTATTAAATATGACGTCAGATATATATAGCTTATGGTTTACGCTTTTTTTAGGCCAATAACACATAGTAATGAAAAACTATTGTTGAGTACATTTCAGTATTCTTAAATATAATATGATATATATGTATATACATATATATATATATATATATATATATATTTGTGTGTCATAGCAATATATGAAGACTTTCTTACTTGTTAAAACGCTTGTTCCGTAAAACTTTGTAATTATTTCCTGTTTTATAAAATGATAACCGAATAATTAGCAATCGAATTTTTCAAGAAAGAAAATCGGTAATATATCGACCCTAAAAATCCATTATAAGTTAACCCCTATCGCTCAATTGAATGAATAGTCCATTCATTCAATATTGAATTACATCCCGGAATTTATAAAATATACTTTAACCTTAGAGATACGTAACCACCGCCACATCTGACGGTACGGTAAAAAGATTCATACAATGGGATACAGTTTTTTAAATTCCTAGTTTAGGGGGAAGTAAGTTCCGGCATTTATTTAATTGAGTTCCTGACTTGTTCCCCCAATTATTTAGTCTTTTGCTTCAAGGACAAAGAAATATTGTCTTGCGGCTATATGCCTGACACCAGTGTGAAGAAGGATATGGGACGGTGTGCCAGAGCCATCGCCACAAAAAGTGGATGAATTAAGAAAGGGAGGTAGAAGGAAAACTATAAGAAAATGCAAAAGTGTATTTTTGTTTATCAACAATTTATAAAATATATATATATATATATAGGCACGAAATAAGCATTAATATCCTTTAAGAAAATGCAAGTAAGAAATTAAACAGGCATATTTTGCATGCATATATCTGCCATTATTATTAATGCACTCTATCAAACGTGTATCTTTCCTCCCTAAAATATTTAATATACAACGTATTCACTAAGTATATTCGATATAGGTATGTAGATATATATTAAGAAATAAATATTCTGCATATACTTTTTGTAAGTATATGCAACTTCTACGATGACTTATGGTTTTTAATATGCCTATATTGACGATGTGTTTCTTCGTATCTACCCAAACTATGTATGTTCCCATTGCTAATATATATATATATATATTATATACATTATTTATTTCAAAGCTTATAAAAACATATAAGCGTACAAACAAGTGTATAATCCATGATGTTCATATATAAAACTAAACATAAGATGAAATTGTATTGTTAAAGGCCTTGAACTTTATTTCGAGTCTTAAATTATTTTTAGTATAAACAAAGGAACACGCAGAGACAGGGTTTTTTTAAACGCCCGAACGACATAACTTTATTCAATCATTTTTACGTAACAATATATATTCCACCGACAAAACAACAACAAAAACTAACGCTAAAAGAGCGTGTAATCATTGGACATTTTTATGCGATAAAACAATGCATTGAAGTTGCACAATACAATTTATCTTATGTTGATTGTGTCCACATAAAGGTAAACAAAAATTTCCGAAGTAGTTTATTTAAAAAATTATCAAAAACTTAGATTGTTTTAAATTTGATAAACTGAGTGCACTTTAAAATGAAATACTTTGATGTCTTCATGTAGGTCCTACCAAAAAAGCAATGGCTTTTATCCGTAATCCTTCCTTAGATGCTGCCATCGAGGATTTTAGATTCCCTTATCACAAAAATTATTAAAGTATTGTTTTGTATATTAGTTTTGTTTTTAAAAATTGAGCGTTGTCAATCATGCTGATGTAAAATATAAAAAGAAAATTAGTGGATAATAAAATGTATAATACTCCTGTTTCATAATTAAATATATGTATACATAATGTCTAAGCCAAACATTTCTTAGTTACTAAATAATATTAAAGTAGAGGCATGTATACACTCAGAGAGTGTAAACCTCCGCCGTCACGAAGTCCTTATGAGCCTTCAAAGGTGGATTTTTCACGACTGGGGCGGCGTAGAGGGACGGGGGAGGGTTCCCCTCGACGGAAATTTCGAGAGGAAGACGCTCCCGGCACCCGATTTCACAGCACAGCGACATCTATTGGCAGAGTAGGCTAACTTGAAATATTTATTAGTATTTAGCTCATTTTGCATCATAATTATGTACTCAGAGATACCAAAATTTATCACTTGTTTCTTTTGGCATTTCCAACAACTCCACAAGTTTCATCCGAATCCGTTCCGTACTTTTTGAGTTATCCTGCTGACAAACCAACCAACCAACAAACCAACGCCAGTGAAAACAATAACTCCTTCGGCGGAGGTAATATATATTATATAAAAGTTCCGAAAATTCAATAATTAATCAGCGTTAATAGTGAGTCACGCTTCATCTCTACTGATGATGAGCTCCCTTATAGTCACACACACACACACATATATATATATATATATATATATATATATATATATATATATATATATATATATATATATATATATATATATATATATAAATATATATATATATATATATCAGGCTTGTGAACGGAACGCAAAATTTTCTTGCAAAAAAAAAGTTTGCCTTTATTGTTGATTTATTAGGTATTACCTTGTTCACAATTATATGTCAAAATAACACCCTGCTGGATCAGCTTAGTGCAAAGTAAACTTCTTGTGAAAGTTTGAACGAAATGAATAACGTTAATTGTCTCCTCAATGGACCTAAAAGTTGTGTAGTAAACTTAAATATTATTTTTCTGCCATTCAATCGCCTCTCATGTCCTTTATGCTATTTTCAAATAATTGGATGCAAAATCTAAGTATAATCTAAAGGATTCCAAATAAGTTACGGTATTTTATATACATACTTACAAAAAACGAGAATTAAAGTTTTGAAATAGTTATTCTTAGGTAAAATACCCCAAATATGACTACTTAAATTTTTAATTTTGTATGTACATAAAAAAGTATTTGCAACTCTTGAGATCTTACCTACAGTTTGGTACAAATTGTTTGAAAATAGCATATAATTGGGACATTAAAGACGATCGAATGGCAATTTTTACTACATAAGCTTACTACATAACATTTGGGTCCCTTGAGGAGACACTTCCCGTTATTCGATTTCGTTCAAACTTTCACAAGATGACGCTCTACGGTAAAATCCTAGGGGATCACGACTCTTAAGTCCGAAAAAAGTAAAATATGAATAACCCTATTGTACATTAAATGATTGTAATTGCACTATTTACGCATTCGTTTACCATTTTTTGTTACCTATTATTATTATTACAATCTAACATATCATCATAATAAATTCATGATTCTAGATCTCCATGAAATGAATTTGTACTTGATACACAATACAGCTTTACCCCGAATATAAAAAAAGAGAGAAATTTAGTTTATTAGACACTTTATAAAGTCATTATGGGATTCACCGAAGAAACAAAAGTACATAATTTAAATGTTAATTGTTCTAACAGAGTATAAATATAAGCTATTTGTGTATTAAAATATTTCATTTCACTTGCCTGCTCAAATACGGCCTGTAGAATACATAAATCGTAATTTTCTATGTATTCTTATTTTAATATTGGTTTAGTTTTTATTTATTTTGAACCAAAATACGCAATTATTCATCATGAACATCCTCAAATTTAAGAAGAATCGTGAAAAAGTGTTTTAATTATTTCTGTAATTGTTAGTTCACTTATTTACAAATTTTATTTTTTATATAAATTAGGCTAAAATATATTTATTTAATCATTGGAAAACTCGACTTTCTCTATCAAAGACGGTTCCTAAAATATTTGTACACATATTATGTACAATATAAAAAAGAAACTTTCCTTCATTATTTTAAAATACTATATTATAAAAAACTTCATCACAACAGAGAGCAGAGTATTGCATTTGCAAAACGAAAAATAAAATAAAACAACATATATGTAGAAAAATATATTTACTTTTTATGCCCATAAAAAATAATGCCAATATATATTTTATAGATCTTTTTTTTGTTCATTCTTAAAATGAGTATGTAATATACCTTTTTTGTAATTTATGACAAGATCATTGCCAAAAGCAGATATCAATATAACATTTTCTATAAATGTATTCAACTGGCTTCCAATGCCTTCAAGGTAGAAAATACGTACGTTTGATATTCATGCCTTAGTGCAATAATATTACTTTTGTAAACATATAAACTTTAAATAGTAGTTTCTTTACCTTTCCTAAAAGGAAAAGCCGTGAAGGTCCAAAAGTTAAATGCTGTTTAAATAATTTTTTCAATGACAATTTTTTCTATCCAGTTTTCTCTCACAAACATACAAAAACACAAAAAAATAACGGCTTAGTTCATTTTTCAGATGCGTAGAAGATATAAAAGTATATTCTCTACTAGAAAAGCAAACGTTGTAGTTTATAGCAAAGGTAGGCTTATACTTTTTAATATCAGATAAATGAAATAGTTATTGTTGCCCTTAAAATCTACATTAAATAGAACTATGTCATTTATTATAAATATATTATTTATTCTAGAAAAAAATGTCCATCAAAACCAAAATAACTTTTCACTCTACCAAATCTAATTATGTTATTTTTTAGGCATAGCAAAAAGTACTGGCTTAAAAATTAAATTAGTTAGAAATTCAATAAGTTAAAATATATAATCAAAGATATTTTTCTTTCTGGGAGTTACTTCAATACATCATAAAAATTATCTGAATAAAATCCTTTCCAATTTTTTTACACATAAAATTATAGAGTCACGATGCACTACCGGAAACAAAAAAAAATAACAGATAGATACGGGTCAATATATTATATTATATTCCTTCCAATACTGTATTGTCTATACTTTAAATAGGAACTTAGGTATTTTATGTTTATGAATAAAATAACCTTCTACATGATAGGGATAGGGGTACCTCCCACTCTTTAGATACTACTTAATAAAAATGGTCATACCTTTGCCTTAGGTTCTGCGTCGATCGTGCAAGAAAGGTCTGCTACATCTCCAGTACCACTATAAACGGTACTTTTGGCAGATGTGACTTCTGGAGGATCTACAAAAGAAAAAATAAGGAAATATTAAAATAATAGATACAAAAGTGTATAATCAAGTATTTTCTTTTTGAAATATATAAATGATTGCAGGAAAATTGGTTTTTTTTAAATCAGATCTCTTTAATAACTAAAATGAGAGTATTACTTTTGATGACTTTGGATGCCATTATGGTACCTCTTGCTAACTCGCCAATAAACGTTATTTTTTTAGTTTACAACTCTATTTCCTTCATTTTCCCCGTTATTTTCATAAGAGTGATGGCCTTTTTACCAAGAGATATATAAAATCATAAAAAACTTTTTATCTGAAATAGATTAAACGGGTCAATATTTAAATGAAGCTCGTCAAAACACCATACTAATCCAATCAATATGACGAGCCGATACTTAAATAAAACTCGTCAGAGCGCCATACTAATCAAATAGATATAAGCGGTCGATATATATATTTTTGCTTATCTGGTTCGATAGAATTGCATCCGACAGGATATAAATAAGCATTATAGCATTAAAATTAGTCACTCGAACCTAGGATCTTATCAATGAGGTAGCAGACCAAAAATGACCATCCCCTCTCGAGAGTATTCGAACCTGCGCCCCCAACATTGAGAGTTGAACACTCCTCACCCTCACGGCTATTGTACTCCCTTATATGGCCGATATTTAATAAAGTTCGTCAAAACGTAAAAAACTTGGTTTTCTTAGATGGAGGAATACTTTGAGAAATTAATATGGATAGGTAGTAGTAGCATTGGAATAGTCACTTCAAAGGACTCGTAAATGAAATGGATTGAGACTCATGAGAGTAGAAGGATTCCATAATGGTAGTTGATGCAAGCTTAAATATAAGCATAACTATTTCACTTGGTAACTAAATTATCTTTCTATTTTATTAAGAGGGTCACGTACGATGATGTAATAATATATAGATTACTTATTTTATAACAATTTGAGTTCATAAGAATGTTATTCTACTCTCTGTGTTCATTTTCGCACCTCCACAGCCAGGAATAAGTATTTTCACAATACAAACTGTTAGCGTATTATTGCTCCATTTTTTCAACAAATCAGGTAAGGTAAGGATGCCCTTAAGGTAAGGAGTGTTATCCTTATTGATATCAGTGGTTCGGAGAAACTTATTCAGTTATAAACAAGGCTACCCATATGGCCTAAAATATTCAAAGACATTTGCATTTAAAACGTACTTGTTTCTAGGATCCGATAAAAGCCCTGGCTGATGTATGAAGAAGATAAGATCATTTGAGATGAATTGAAAGCTTGCATAAGCAATTAAAAATTGACTGAATATGAAAATAAAATGGATGTTAAAATAAAAATTCAAAAAGAAACATCGGTGATCCTCAGGCATTGGACTACTGATCAACTATCAATATTAAGGGCGCAAGTTTGACTCTCCAGAGGAGGACATTATATTAATCCACTTCTTTTAAAATACCCAAGGTTAGATGGAAAATATTTAATCATAATCTATCTATCAAATATCAAATAAAATATCTGATTAGTAAAATCACTTTTCTACCATTGACTTGATGATTAGTTCAGGCAGGTATATGCGATCAAGATAAATGTAGATGACTCACAGTGAACCTCAAGCTCAATTTGATCAGCTGACATAACTCCCACGCCATTGGTTGCCGTGCAGCGATAGATCCCGCTGTCCTCCTTTCGTACATTTGGAATCTCAAGGACCGGACCTTTTGGAGGCTTGTTCTTGCTTGTTCGAGGATGTTCGCCATTCTATAAAGTAAAAAAAAGAGTAAGTAATTCGTGATATAATCAGAGTTGATATAATTCCTATTTGATATACAATTTTGCATGTACCGCAACTCAAGGTTAAAATAACTTCAACGCACCTAAAATTGATCGTACGGAACATCACTACTCTTCTTTGAATGATTTAATACAGCGGTACTCAACCTTGTCCTAATCAGAAGCCACATTGAATAAAAAATATTTTTGCACGAGCCATTTAGCGCCACTTTATGTAATAACACCGCATTATGTAATAATCAGGTAACGCCCGGGAAACTTTTTTTCGCCGGGAGTTCGTTCGTCATTCTGAAAGTGACGACGTTTTTTTAGAAACTATTTTTCGCTATTAATCTAAAAGAAACTGATGACGTTTTTTAAGAAAACTATTTTTAAATATTTCTTAAAAATATTAAAAATATTCAGAATGACTAACGAACGAATATATTAAGTCCCGGCCCGGTGATTTTTAAACAAAAATACCCGGTCGTTTCCTGGTAATAATGTAATACATTTTCTGTGGGACTTAAAATAGCCGCAACTAGTCTTAAAGGAGCCGCATGCGGCTCGCGAGCCGCGGGTTGTGTATTGCTGATTTAATACTTCCATAGAATTCTTATCTTCTGTATATCTAGACATCTCATTCAAGTCTCGTCTTAAATAATATTTGAACTCGAAATCAATCAACTATCTGTTGTTCTATAACAATTTTCATTTCTTCCCCTTCAAAACCAAGGCCTTAGATTATATTTCATAACTTCACATAACAATGTATTGATTATATATATATATTTTTGGAAAAAATTGTGTGATATAAAACATACATTATGGTTAATTTTGTTCCAAATACAGTCCACAATCGTTAGCTGATCACATTCGATGTTTCATAATTTAGTTAACTCTTTCACAGGATAAATCAAAGGCTTTAAACACCGTTCATTTGAACCACATTTTTATCAATATCAAAAGACTTTTTTTAACAGCATATGTTATGCAACGTACCTATTTATAAATATTTTCATATGTAAATACCAATATAAAAATGTGCCATTGAGATATAAAGAGTTAATAAAAATATATATATTCTCTTTGTTTATTAATACGTTCTTTTGTCATGGTAACATAAATATTTCACTTTATGGATGAAGAATTTTTTATATTTATTTTCGAAAACATGATATCCTAACATTTTGCAATTTATCACTTAGCATGTCATGCTATATAGATTCATTTCATGACTGGATATCATTTTTATATGTATACTTTAAGGAGGAAAAACATATCATTTAATATTATTACTATTGAAGAGGCCTTCTTCATATAAACAAAAGACATATAAATATTGATTCCTTCGATTTGTATTTGGAATGTCATGAATAAAGGAATACTTTTCTTATATAATATTCCAATGATATTTACCTTAAAGTTTAAATTCGCCCGATTCTACGAAGTATCTGTGACGCTTATTAAATCATATCAATAATTCAAACGCATGCAAAGATGTTATTACAAATTTAATTATTTGATTCATTGCTTTAAATGTCACATATTTTGCAATTACTATAGATTATCGTTCATTTGTATTCATCATGTTGTTTCAAGAGAATAATCATTATTTGTAGCTGTCAGTCATATTAAAAAAGCAACTGTTTGGGGGGATTTTGTTAGAAGACTAAGAAAATGTCCTTAATTTAGAAACACCGAATTTGTTTGTAAACAAGACTGTAAACCAAAAGTGATACATGATATCAGTTTTCCTCCATAAAAATACAATTAAGAATATTGAGTATAATGCTTTTATAAAAGTTTTGAGTTGAACCTAAATGTCAGCTATTAAAACCTGTTCCTGCGTATATAATAGTTAAAATTGCCACTATGTACTCGTTTTGTTAATTTTACATCCTTTTAAATATTTTACGTGATATTTTTATTTCTTTGGACATAACATATGTTTTTATTGCTTTTACGAAGATTTTAAGCCCTGCAGTTATGTACCAGGGATAATCCAATCAAATTGCAATGGTTATAATGTATTAATTGCAATATTTTTTCATATTTTAATTTACTTTTGTTCTAAGGATATATATCTATATCTATATATCTCTCTCTCTCTCTATATATATATATGGTTTTTAAAATTTATTAAACTAAGTGAGTTTTTCCAACTATACACTCGATGATGGAAGTTTTATGACTAAATAATCAATAATTGTTGTTAAGCGAAATTGCATTTTTTAATTTTAAGAACTTGAAAGTGAGTCAATTTAAAATTTTAGAGACTAAAAGTTTTTGTTTGCCTATAAGGTTCAATTGAGTTGCATATCTTAGCTTACGAATTAGTATTCAATTTGACTTATAAATTGATTAAGAAGGATTTCTATTTCTTAAAAGTCAATGTGCACAAAAAAATTACACAAACACTTTTATCCTGTATTACGCTTCTCTAACCCTATAGTAGACTTAAAGAGAAAAAAATATTCTCTAACGCCTATACAAAAAAAAAGAAATACAAACTTTTGGAGTTTCACTTTTCTTACGCATACAGAGTATATCATTTCAAACACTGCTATATACTTACTATTGTTTATTTACATTCAAAAACTCCGTTAATCTTAGCGCAAAAAACTTATGCAGAGAGAAAATAGTAGGGAGGACTTACGCAAGAAATATTTAACACAAATATGACTCGTCAGCTAAAAAAACATTTTGAAGAGGGATCAGTTTTGTTTATAATAAGTTAATGCTACAATTTTGAACATACATTGGAGCAATACTTAATACCTTCTATTTAATATGGACTAATCAAATACTAATGAATATGAATGTTTAAAGCTAAAAAGAAATATAAGACATGTTCGAGGGAGAAGAGCGCCCTTATTCTCCTTTTGAAATAAACACTGAATATAAATATATATACAGTCCTTAAAAAATAATATTTTTGTTTAATAAAATTGTAATAACTCTCCAATAGTTAACAATAGAAAAAAAATCAAGTGGGATTAAGAACTAAGTAGTGGTTATAAAACGATCCACAAGTACTAGAACATGTAACTACAAAAAAGAACTTAGAGCTTTTGTTCACCTTCAAAAAATATGATATAGTTATATTCATAATTCGTTTACTGATCTTAAAATATATGACTATATATATATATATATATATAAAACCCTAATTGTACTAGAGATATTGAGATTCTCCTATTTGTTTATTAAAAAATATACTTCTGGGGTCTTGATTTATCTTAGAAGTCATCCGAAGGAAAATTCCTTTAGATATAATATAACACATTTATTAATATGCACTAACGAACTAAATAAATTAAGCTTCTATTATGTTTGTGAATAAAAATTTGCTTTCTAGCTATGCATCGCATATAGAGAAATCTATTTTTTTGGTTTGTGAACACCAGAGAAGCTCTCAAAGGATTTGAATAATATGTACATCCAACATCCATCATGCCCGATAAACGTCTTTTACATACATACTCCAACCTATTCTCTTCATTTTTTAGCACCCCCCTCTTCTAAAAAATATTTTAAAATAATGGAAATGTACTTAAGGACTTTTATGCCTAATATTGATAAAAAATCCTATATTTTATATTGCTCTTTACTTGGGAAAGGTGTCGTCGTCTCTGTTTAATGCTTTTAAGACGGCATAAAATAGTTCTTGAATGCTCAATATTTGCAGGTTTTAATAGTACTTTTTTTGCTTAGTTTTACTGAGTAACAATACTCTACGTATTATGTAAGTGAAGAAAAAAATACGATATAAAAACCATACAACAAATAATAATAAAAACAGATACGGAAACGTAGATTTGTAGTTTTCATCTTTTTTATATCTCATTTGATGAATTGCATCCATTGTTGATATAAATAAGCATTAGAACATTGAAAGTAGATTATTAAATCAAGGTTTTAAAAAAAATATAAAGTATATTTCCATTATAAAGCAACTGACAAGTGCTAAGAGTTAGTATTTAGTGTGGCTTCCACCATTCTGGATGACAGCGGCCAAGCGTCTCGGCATACTGTTGGTCAGTGATATGCAATACTCTTGGGGGATTTCTCTGACCCAGACTGTTTTATTGCTTCGGTCATCTCATTGGCATTTGACAGCATCATCTCAGCAACTTTTCTTTCATAATGGAATAATCCCCCAAGAGTATTGCAAATCATGACGAACAGTATGCCGAGACGCCTGGCCGCTATCATCCAAATGGTGGAAGTCACACTAAATACTAACTCTTAGCACTTGTCAGTTGCTTTATAATGGAAGAAAATACTTTATATTTCCTTTTATAACCAGTTTGTAAAATAAAATATACTTTGAAACTTCATTGAGGCGTTTTTTCAACATGATACATATTTATGCTAAAAATCGAGGGTGGTCTTAAACTTTTGACCATGACTGATATATATTTATACTTTTTATTAATAAAAAGTGATCTCATTTTTTAAAAATATATATTGTGATATTCTTTAGGATATCTTCATATGGATTGTTTTGGACTTATACGTGTTTACCTAACTTATATTATTTCATATAAAAATGGCTTTATATGTAATAAACTACGTTCAATAGTACAACTGCGGATGTACAGAAATATTTTATATTAATATTAATTTGGCTATTTGTACCAATGAAGTCATCTTTCATATTTTCTTTATGCCGATAGACGTAAATATATTTTAAACGAAGGCGTTAATCATTTTTGAGTAATTTCATTGACGGGAAAGGAGTTCATTATATCAAGAAATCAAATAATGAAAAATATCTACTGATGGAAATGTAATCAGTGGCGGATTATTTAGAGAGTTTTTTATTTGAAAAATGTATATATCTGCAGTAAAACACAATTAATAAAAAAATAATATAATACTTAAAATACATTGGTATGCATTACATTTTAAAATTATTTACCTGATACGACAAAAAGTGAACTAAACAACGATATAATTAAATACAAAAAACGAAGACAACGTCAATGATGATTGACTATCTTTTGAAATTATTAAAAATTGAAAATGTTCGACATCGATAGATGAATTAAACTCATGACTGATAACCAATCATCTATATGTAGTACTCTTTCTAGTACTCAATTTTACCAAGTGTTTTAAAGAGTTTTCTTCAAATTTAACTTTCTTTCTACTAAAACTCCCAGCAAAAGGAGGAAGATGCGAAAGAAAAAACATATACCTTAAAAGAAAAAATTCTCTCTGGAGCACAAAACGTATATTTTGCCTTCCAGGGCATGAAACGATTATGCATGTTGTCTGCGTAAAGGTAGTATATAAAACAGATAAAGGATGAAAAGAGAAACTATGTTTGTAAGTAAATATATTCATTTTCTCATTGACCTCTATATATTTTTCCTTCTTCATACAGAGAAGGTAAAAATATACAACATACGCTACAAGAAAATATGTATTGGAAAAAAGAGCTTCTTCATGGGGAAGTAAATATTGAAAATGTCAATCTTATGAATTTATCTGAATATTCTATATATATATATATATATATATATATATATATATATATATATATATATTATATATATATATATATACCTATAAGTTTTTTCAACGGAGACGTTCAAATTTAATCTACATATTCGGATTTTGGCATCAAAATTCCAAACGTGGATGGTCATCGTGGGAATATGCGGGAAATATTATCAAGTATTACCCCTCCAAACATAAAAAGAAATATTAACACTGGCTTTTACGAATGTATAAAAAGTTTTTAAATAAATAAATATTCTAAATTAGACTTTTTAACACAAAATGTTTTGTTGTTCTGAAATTTTAAATTTGATTTTATTTATATAAGATTAGAAAGTATAATTTATTATGTGTGTGTTTGTGTGGTTATTGTTTGCTCATTTTTTTTATTTCTTGATATATTGTTAGGAATTATGTTGGACTTTTGTGTAGAGTATTAATTTTAATCTATAATGTTTAATTATACATATTGTTTTATATAACTATTCTAAAAAAATAAAGTCCCAAAAAATTACATAGGGTTGTAGAACAACGCCATATTTGTTACTGTTACATTGACAGATTGTATAACAAATATCTGACGTAGAAATTAAGGAAATTAATGAAATATTTTGCCTATTGTGTTAGAAGATCGAATTTTTATTGAGTTCTATTGACAAGTGTGGCATGCTTATTCAAATGTCACAAATGACTTTTCATTAAATTTCAATTTATTCAGTTCTTAAAATTCCAAAGTAATTGTGTTAAAAAACGTAAATAGACATTGTAGTCTAAAATTAGCACTTTGGAGAAGAACGAGAACAATTAAGACATAGAATAAAAATTAATCAAACATAGAATAGATCAATATATCCTTTAAAAACCGTATCTTCAATATTTTAAATTATTATTTAAAATATTGGATAATTAAATCCAATAGTCAAAGAAATTCTACTTAATTGTTATAAAGCATATTATTTTCTACAAATTATTATATTTTGAGGAAAATTATAGAACCCAATAATCAATACATAAGAAAACAGAGCTGTTTTAGTTGTTACTATAATGTTTATTTATGTACCATGTACACAATTTTACATATATTTTATTTATTATTGTATATTTTAAAGTACAGTTAAAATAAAGACCCTTAAAAAAACGGGTTATAAGTATGGTTTTAAATTTCTTTATTAGCTTATTTTTCTCTCGACCGTACTTTTGAATAATATTTTTTATTTAACTTTTGTTTATATTGGTTTTCTAGGTATTTTTTATATTTTATAAGTACACTAAAGACTTTTTTCCAAAAAGAAGTGTTATTGATATGAAAGTAATTCCGGATAAAAGTAACGACGTTGTTTTATACAAAAAATTCGCTCTCATCAAAATTAGTCAAAAAAGGACAACACTACTGGGTTATGGAACGTGCTTTTCCTATTATGGCGCCAGGGTAGACATTCATGAAGATATATTGAATAAGAACATCCAGGAGGTTACTTTATGATTTTTTAAACAAACGATAGGAATTTTTTGGTTGTCGTTCGTCGTTTGCGAACGATTACAAATGAACGACAAATCAACAATTTTGGTACACTATATTTTCCTTACTTTGATTCCTCCGGATCGTGAATCAAACAACAACAATCAATTAACGATTTTCAATGTGAGTGTTTTTTATAAATGTGGATGTG
This sequence comes from Caligus rogercresseyi, assembly GCA_013387185.1. Classification (NCBI taxonomy): domain Eukaryota; kingdom Metazoa; phylum Arthropoda; class Copepoda; order Siphonostomatoida; family Caligidae; genus Caligus; species Caligus rogercresseyi. The sequence goes on along the minus strand of CP045897.1, from coordinate 2,960,192 downwards.
TATATATATATATATATATATCAGGAAAGGACGGGGTACCCGACCCGGGTTTCGGCTGTTTTTTGAGTGTCCCTGCCCGGTGTCTAAAAATCACAGGGCTGGGACTGTAATATTTTCGGTCGTTCTTCATTCTGAAAGTGTTGACGTTTTTGTACAAGCGATTTTTTTTTAATAATTAAAAATTATTTTCTAAAAGAATCGTCGTCACTTTTTTTAGGAAATATTTTCTAAAAAAGTCGTCACTTTGAGAATGACGCAGGAACGAAAATATTAAAGTCCCGGCACGTTTTTGCCCGGCCCGGCTTGAAATATTTAAGTCCCAGCCCGACCCGGATCCCGGCAAAAAAAAGTGTCTCGGTCGTTTCCTGATATATGTGAATTATAGCCCCTTTTCTAATACAGTTATACAAATAATAACAGTAGTAATATGTCAAACTAAGTACTGCTAAATAAATTATTTACGTACACCTTTCCTTTAAGTGCTTTCAAGTGACACCACAGCAGTAAGATATGAAAACGACGTAATTGTAAGCTTGTAGAAATAATTCCAGTTGATTTGGACCGATTAATATTTTTAACGTGTCTTGTTTTGAAGTGTTTTGTAAGATTAAAGTAAAATAAACATTTTTTTTCAGTCATGGATATGTCATTTAACACACATTTAATGTTTAATACGTTTATACCCCATTATTATTTATTTCATTTGATTAGTTATGGATTCTTATTACTGGCTCTTTGATATTAGAGGTACTTTTAATGTTTTAAACACTACTTCGACGTGCCATAATTCCTCATGATCTCATCAACCTTCAGGAGATAGTGTAATATTTTGTAAAAAGCCTAATGATAAATGATAGGGCTCATTGTCTTAATAAGTGCAATAAGTTAAACAACGTTCAGGCCTTCAAATATCTCTCTCATTGAATAGTGCATTAAAGCTGTATAGAAGGTGCAGTTATATTTATTTTAATTACCCATATTTAACTTAAAAAAATAATCATTATTATATTTTTTAATTAATACTCAAATATCTCATATGCTATATATTAAAATATTAAATATAGTAATTATAATTAAATTTATATGTATGAATATTCAGTAGGGGTAATTTTGAAATATTTATACAATAAAATTCAATTTTATAAAAAGTAAAAAAGGCAGGATACATATGTGCGAATTGTTTCATGTATATTTTGGCCTCAGAGGTGTATCTGAATGTATTACTATTTTAAATAATTATACATTATCTACTACAAAAAGCAGATCAAGTTTTGTAAATTGTAAAACAATGTAAATAATATAATTACTGTAAAACAATATCAAATTTATATATTAAAAAAATCCTATTAATATATATTATATATATATATATTAGGGATTAAAAGAATGGATTATACAGATCAATCGTTAGTTGTTTCATTTAGTCGAATTTGATCGATTAATCGTTAACAGCGCCACGATTAAGAAACCAGTTTATCTTGTGGATTTGGGGTGGGTAAGTGCATCAATATTTTTATAGGAAAAAACTCTTTGACATCACTGGGTTATAATTCTCTAAAGAAGTTTTTACTAATTTGTCGACTTTCAATATAGAGATGAAAAATATATTTCTATACTTCAATAGTAAATCTTTTTCCAATGACGTTTCTTTGTATTTTTCCACGTCCAAACGTGAGAAGTTATTTAAGAAAGAACTTATGAGCGTCGTTAAATATAATCTCTTCGTATGAATCTCCAGAGCGGCTTGTCCGGCGACGTTTCGAGCGGTTGGGACTTTCTCCAAGCACAGCCGTTCTCTACGGATCCAGTAACCTCTTCAGGAACCCCTTTTTGAGCTCTGCGAAGGGTTCCGATACAAGATGGCAACTTCCTCCTATTTTGTGAGCAAATCACAGGAGGATCCGAGGAAAAGAAGATGTGTACTCGCAATAATGGAATAGAGACATCGGTCATTTGTTCGCAGAACTGTGTCAAAGTGGCTCCACTGGTTAGAGCTGACTCAGAAAAGAGTAACAATGCGTTCGATGTAAAGCTCTCTCGAGCAGATTGGCTCATCTTCTCCACTCCCGAACGTCCCAATCACTGGAAAATAGAGGAGCTAAAATGTTGCATCCAGCGAATTATTTATCCAGCGAGAACTAGCTCTTCAAAACTCCCATGTGGGATTGAAGAGGTCTTTTAAACGGAAGCTTTCCCTCTGGAGGAGCTGAATAACGACGGAGGCAAAAAAAGCGAACACTAAATATAAACCCAAGACATCTCTTAAAGTCGTATTTTTTAAATAGTTAATATCTAGGAATTTTCTTGATATACCCGAATTTTTTGTATGGTTATGATCATTCTCTTTTTTTATATCTTTTTTAATTAAATGTGCAAAAAAAATATTTTTAAATAGTTTAGACATGTTACTATTTTTAACGTTTACCTCAGTTTTAGTGCATATTTTTTATTGTATGTAAAAAAAA
>CP045897.1:2935826-2957627 GCA_013387185.1 Caligus rogercresseyi | reverse complement strand
TTTTATATAAATATATGTGCTTAAAAACATTAAGGATACAAAGTATTGCTAACACTGGAGGAAAGATATATATTTGAAATGAATATTGGTTCCGAATTGAATACTTAATATCACACTATTTGGTACATACGTCAATAAATATATATTTATTTAATCAAATATCCTTTAACAATTTTTTTAATATTTGTTATTTTTCCATGAAAAATAAAAGAGTTATGAACAGGCTCCTATCATTCAACATATGACCACATCATTAGAATAAAGCTTTAACTAAAGTTTAACTAGGAGTACAATTTATCAATATTCATGTACATGATGCTTCTGTATTCGTTCTGAGAATGAAAATCTATATCAATTCTGACGCTTTGCATAAATCAATCCACAAGATATCCTGCATTTCTAGAGAGAAGTGTTTTTTAAAAGAAGAAGCAATGGGTTATTTGCCCCGCAATCAAATTACGTCTTCTTCAGGGATCCGTTAGTAGGATGATAAGCTCAAATCCCCCCAAAAACCTTTTCAATTACTATAAAAGCTTTTATTCATGGATAATGCATAAGTAAGCATAAAAAAAGGATTATTCCATTATTTATTAATATCAAAGCTACCTTCTCCCCCCCCCCCCCCTTAACATCACTTTCGATTAATATTATTAATAGAATTTAACTATTTCATTCTAAGTCATGATTTGCATTCTTAATTTATGCATTTGCAGATAATCTGCTCCTGCCTGATCCGAATAATAATAAGAACTCGCATATTTGGGAGCCTACGGCGCCCATATGTTCATATTATTCTTAAAATTTGTATCATGGATTTTTGTTGAGATAAATAGGTTTTCTAAATGTCAAATGAGTAAAAATATTTTTGTTTTGTGCAAACATTCTTCATAAAAAGTTTGACTTTGTACAAAGAATATGCTTTAAGTCACATGAGATGCTTTTGTCTTTTTATTTTTCCTCTCTTTACCTTGAAAAGTAGGTAGTAAAATCAGAAAAGGAAAATTTCTTGTTCATTTTGGTCCCATCACTTTGCAAATAGTTTTATTAGGTCCGCCTTGACCCAAGGATTCATAGGTACCTTCAAAGTTCAAATCTGACCATAAATGTGGGAGGAGATAGTGTGCGGACATACAGACGGAGGGACAGAGATTGGCGAATTATTATATAAATAAAATTATTAAAATATGTCACACTGCGTTTCTTCTTATTAAAAAAAAAATGTAACTTCTACTAATAGAATATTTCAATTATGTGGAACCTTGCCATGGACTTGTCAATTGGCTTCTTCGAGCCATAATGCGTAGAATGTCTCTTCAATAATTAACAACGTTTTTGTAACACTTTTAATAGGTTTTTTGTTTTAATATTCAATATTATTTTGTTTAATTGAGTTTAAGATATCTCAAACTCCATCTTTTCTTATATAAAAAATACTTAACTTCTATCAACTAATTGAAATTCAATTATATGTGGAACCTTGCCATGGACTTGTCATGTGACTTCTTCGAGCCGTCATCTCTTCAAAAGGAAATGTTATCATTGACCCTGACATTTTCATATCAATCAGTAATTGTTTTTTTTTTTTTCAACTTTATTTATGTCTAATTGAGGTTTGGTCATATTATGAAAAAAAATTGCTTTGATGTTTATTCACATATATTTGTGCAATTAGCCTACTTTGATTATTTGTATTTATGATTTATGATTAAGAATACTTATTAAAAAATTAAATATCAATCAAAATACATCATGTGATTGATAGTATTATTATCAAAATGTTGTCAGTTTGGAGAGTTTATAGTATCAAAACGTATAAATCATGACTTCCCACTTCGTAATTATATAATTAATTTCGTCTTATTTGAGATACTCTCGACGTTATAATTACGTTTGATGATGCTACTTTTTCCTATTTGTATCGGTCAAAGTACAAAGCCATTTTGAACTCTGATATACTAAATAAAATTCTGAAAAAATAAAATTAATTTTTTTTTAGAAATTTAATAATTTTGGAGATATAAGTGGCACTTTCAAAGGCTTTCTCTTCCTCGATATTTTTTGACCCCACAGTATCAAACTTTGTGTTCCAAAGATATAAATTAGATCATATGTGTGTTGGAAACCCACTGCCAATGGACCTATTGTAATTAAAGTTAAAGTGTGTTTTAAACCCACAATTAATTGGTTCTTTGATGTGATTGGTGACTTCCTAGGACCCAATGGGTATGCAACGCCAAAATGATTGTATTGTAATCTACGGAACCCAAAGGCTCAGTGGCAGTGAGTTCGGAATCCAAATTGGTTGACCGGCCAATGGGTTTGAAACGCAATTGTACCGATGATGTGATTGGAAGAGCCTTTGGGGCTTAATAGCAGTGGGTAAAAAAACTCCAATATAATATCGTTGTTATCAGCAGAACCTGAGGCCCTATTGGCAGTGAATTTGTAGACCCAAGATCCCAAGCTTTAGATATGTAACCCCAATAAGAAATAATTTTGACAGGCCCAATTGGTGACGGGTTTGTAACTTTTGTTATTTTTATTTATTTTTGATTCACCTTATTTTTACATTCTTACATGTGTTACAATAAAAAAACATGAAATGCCATTAATAATACAGGTAAAAATCACATATAAAATGATGAGGAGGGCAGTTCCGGTGCATTAAACTCCACATATGCTTAAGGACATTTTGAATATTAAGCTAAATTGCTGAGGACATTTTGTTAGAAATACATCTCAAAATTCGGGTATAATCTTCTGGTATGGGGACAATAGGGCTTTTGAACTGTTATTTTTGAAAGGCGTTTTATATGCGCCAAGAATGACGGAATCGGAACGTCAAATGACAACAATGTTCACTTATTCTCATTTTTGGAAGCATCTCTGAATACAATCTTTTGGAGCTACTTTGAGAATATATATGTATATATATGAAGGTATAGAGTACTTAACTCCAATCGCACTATTTGTGGGCTAACTTACCAACTGAGCACAGTAAGGTATAAAAAATTTTGTCGGCCTTTTTATATGCGTCAAAAAGAGTTTTACTGCGCAATACATCTTTTCCCTCCAGTTATTGAGTACCCATTGATCCCACTCGTACTGTTTTGAAGCTACTTTATCCATTTGATCACATTAATAAATGGAGACATTTTGCTCGGTTTTTTATGAGCACCAAAGAAAACTATACTTTTATGAATTTAATATGACCCTTCGCAATGTAATAGGTCCTTATAAATCCCTCGGGAGAGATCCTTCCTCTTCTCTGAGTGGGTTTATCCATTGATACCTTTCTTTGTCCATATATACATGTTATACATATATATACAGATGTATAAGGAATGGAGGACAATATCATAAATATTCAGGGTGTCAAAACAGCTACAAAAAAATAAGAGCAAATATAGATACATTTTTCCTGCAAGGGATCTTTGGCTAAGTTATAAATTATGAAAACACGAGGAAAAAAGGAAGTGTGGCCAATGGAAACAAAGATAGAGTCTCACCATTCAAAAATGATGTTCCAATGATGTTAAATGAATCCGAAATAGCTTAACAAACGGGGACCTTTTCTCAAACATGATGATTGAAAAAAACCATATCTCTTTGGGTTTTTTAGTAAGAGAGTAAAGAAATATTTGGAGACTTATTAGAAAGACTGGTTTGTATGTGTGTGTGTATGTGTATGTGTGTGTGTATGTGTATGTGTGTGTGTATGTGTGTGTGTGTGTGTGTGTGTGTGTATGTGTGTGTGTATGTGTGTGTGTATGTGTGTGTGTATGTGTGTGTATATATACATTTATTTAGTTTTTTAAACATTAGTGTGCGAAACCATTTCCTTGAGTTAATTTCCCCTAGTGAAATTTTAGACAAAGAAAAGTTGTTTATCCCACCCTTTGTTGCAAATTATATTATAGTGTATCGTTGTTCTTTTTATAATTGAGTTGATAGGTCTTTAAGGGGCATTTAATTTTTAAGTACAATGCTAATTTATGTTTTTCATAATACAATTTGTCCTTTGAACGTTTATAAATAATTTATATATAACTTTGTATATAATTTATGAAATAAATAAAGACCTTGCTTTTGAGGGGGGAAAAACATAGAGATAATAATAATAAATATTTATATAATTTTCATACCCTATACTTTTTTTGCGTAACGCAAGGTTTAATTATCAGTAATACCATTCAAATATCTTAAGGTTTTGCGATACTAGGACTCGGATGTATCCATTTCGAGGTCTGGTTATTACATAATTAAAGGCATGGATAATAATAAGTAAACTAAGCATCTCTATTTATCGACGTATACGTCGGATGCTTCTAGAGGGGGGTTAATACGTCAAAAATAGTTTTTTTAGATTAAGGACTCTTCATTCATAGAAACTTTGAACCATATTAAATAGATCCATGCAATAGGATGAGATAATCCTTTGTCTAAATTTGGATGACCATTCCTCCAGAGCAAATCAAAAGCCTCCTGGAGCGTAATCCTCTATCTGATTGTAGGATGAAGGACATGTAACAAGGCAAAAGCCTAGCCAAACTAGACAATCCTCATAAAAGCTTCAAATATGAAACAAGGCTTTCTATCTATAAAATACACAGTCATATAAAGTTATAATATTTATATGGCACAGAAAAAAAATGGAAGATGATTTATAATCGTGGAAACTGTGTGTTGAGAACTATGGTTGCTATCCCGTCTCCATTTTTCACAATGAATAATTATAATATGAATGAAAAATGGCTTTATTGATTTGTTATCTGGGAATTTATTCTAGGGACTTTGAATAATCTTATTTTTCCTCCCAGTTCTTAAGATTATGGATCATAGGAATTGAGATATATATGTTCTTTGAGCCTTGGTTTTTTATATGGAAGACCGTTGTTGGGATTTATGGAAATGCATATATTTTATTACAATTCATATCTCGACTTATATATATTATCTACAATATCCACATAAAAATTAATCATAATTAAGTGTTAGTATTAAAAGTAAAGTTGTCCCTCGGACATATCTTATCTAAGGAAAAGCATTAAAAGTATAGGCACGATGGTAAAGGGGATAAAATACTGACACGTTTTCTCAAATAATTTGGGATATACATATCGAGCGTCAATGAAACACGAATTGCCGCCCCAATCACTTGATTTTTTTTGGTGAAGATGTTTATTTATGAGCTAAAATCTATAAAGTGTAAAAAAAAAGAATACACTAGAATGTAAGAGATAAAAAACACAATCTTAAGACAGTTACGTTAAAAAACAAAACATAAATAAACATTATAATTCAAATTACTGTCTAAAGATACAACCATAAAATAAAATGACTTATTAAAAAAAATTCCTTATTCAATATAAACGTTGATGTCGTCTTATTGTCGATTTGATGGGTTTGAGGTATTCGAGAGAATTTGAAGGAATAAACTTAATCAAATCTCCGACCGTTGTCCATGACGTCGCAGATTTTGATTCCGTTGTCTATTAGGGTTACATACATCAAGGTCGATATAACAGGTAGAAGATAGAGTAGAAAAAAGAGACAAATAGATATTATTAAAGCTGCAAAATTGCAATTGTTGTTTTCAATATATATATTTTCCCTTGACACTCGGGAAAAGCATTATGTTAATGGGATTTATCCATGTCATATGGTCTATTGGGGAAATAAAGAAGAAGAAAACAAGAACAAATGACACGATGGACATATATGTTTTAAAGGCGTAAATAACGTTCATGCATAATAATAATAATGCACATGCAAATTTGTGTCCAATATATCTATGCATGGAAATATTAATTTAAAAGACAAAACATTGTTGTTGTTATATTTATTATTTTTATTATTGCCATTATTGAGAAAATACATTCATGTATTCATATTCTACACTTCATATTAAAAAAATTGATGTGGCCAAAAAAAGCCGCATGTTTTTTCCCTTGTAGAAAATGTAAATTGCATAAATATATGTATATACTATTAATATTGAGCTAGAGAGATAACACTTTATTATTATTATAATGTTAATGCTATACACAGGGTTATATCAGAGCCTATACTTATAAGGCTCAGGGTTATAAACAGGCTTGTGAGCGATCAGGAAAAAATAGCGATCCGATCAAAATAGCGATCAGAAACTCTTTGCGATATAGCGATATAACGATCAGAGATTTTTCCGATCAGCGATCCGATCAATTTAATTGCGATCAACAAAAAAATTACCTATGTTATACTAATTCTAAGTAAAAATTTCAATGTATACACAGTCAAACCTTTAAAAGTATTCAACTTTATATGGCAATGAAATGATTGTTTCCCATAGCCTATGAGCTCCAAATAGCGACTTCTCCATAGGCGCCTGTCTGTATATTTTATGAAAAAATATCAAAATGATTGTTTCTCATAGCCTATGACAATGGTTCCCAACTTTTTCTCCTGGGTACATAAGAAATTTTTGCGCCCCCCCCCCCCCCCTAAAAAAGGACATACACACATTTGGTTCTCAAAGTCCCTTGCAGTTTAATTCATACATGTAATTATACAAAACTCAACCTTTTTTTGTTTTTTGTCCAATTTCTAGCAGTGATATTTAGTCTACAGTATTTATTTTTATTCATTCGTTTTTTCCGCACCCCCCCCCCCCTGCAATTGCTCTGCGCGCCCCCCACTTTGGGAACCACTGGCCTATGAGCTCCAACACTCTGGCTCCACAATGAACATATGTCTGCATATTTTAAGACAGGAGATGCCAGAATAAATGTTTCCGATAGCCTATGAGCTCCAAAACCATGACTTCTACATAGTCGCATGTCTGTATATTTTAGGACAAAAATATTTCAGGATAGCACACACTGGCTTTTTCCATTAGTATAGTCTGTATTTTGTGTTTTCTAAACAAATATTAGTTATAAACAATGGATTTTGGTTAATGTTACAGCTAGTTAAGTTTTAAGAAATGTAGGGTAAGTCTCAAAAATCCTTAATATAAACATTTTTCTTTTTAAGTTATTTTATACAAATTGATCGGATCACTATTTTAAGTGATTTTCTTACGATCAAAAGATTTAAAGATCAGGACCTTTTGCGATACTGCGATCAGCGATCAAATATCGCTATATCGCTATTGATCGCCGATCAGAAAAAACTCCGATCACAAGCCTGGTTATAAATAGACTAAACTAAAATGATCCCTAACCAATGATCATTTAGCTACAAATATCGGATTAATAAATCGGAATCAATTACAAAACCCTTCATTATTCGTTACTGTAAATATAAAGTCTGCCTTTTTATACTTAACTGTACATGATTTACGAGTGAAAATGACAAATGTTATGTTAAAAGGGATATATTTGTTTCAATAAATATCTGATTGAGTCAAGTAAATTTGTTCTTTTAAATATTTGACATATTCTATAGTAAAATCAAGTGGAGAATGATAAATTCGTAATAGAATAACACTCCCCGATAATCACCCCCTGGGCTTTTACACCCCGTTACCAATATTTTTTTATCCTTAAAGTCCACTTATGAAGTTAACTATGTTTTCTTTATGAAAAAAATGTATTATGATTTGAAACCCATGTTTCTATTCTCGGTCATACAAAATATTTTTATTTGATTGATTTGCAAACTTATCCCGTAAAGACTTTTTAAATTTGACCGATATTAGGAACATGGGTTCCAAACAATAATGCAATTTTTTATAAAGAAAACATCATTAACTTCATAAATGGACTTAAGGGATACAAAAGGTTAGTAACGAGGGGTGAATTGTACCTGAGGGTAAAAGCCCAGGGGGTGATGGTCGGGGGGTGTTAGTCCTAAACTCTAATAATTATATTCAGAGGAAACTATTTGTGTCCTAAAAACTCCTTACAATGAATGAAAGGCTTTTTAAATGAACAAGTTTGTCATTGATCCAGATTTATTTTTGCCAGTATGAATATTACCGACTTGTATAATAAGAGATCGGTGATAAATATATAAAAAGAGGTAATTTAAGTTAACTCCAGGCTGGTCCAAACATTCATTCTGAAATATGATCACAATTCTAAAGAACACAAATTTAATTTTCTAATGGGCTTCAATTCATGTCATTAAGAATCCTTTGAATATATTCTTTCAATATCACCTATTAATATTAATTAAATAAAGCGGCTAGTCAGTCAGTCGTTGGCGCTCTATGTTCACTACAAACCCCAAATAAAGCCTTTTTTCTTCACGCTTACGAGGGGGCAGAACCCGATTAAAATCTACCGCTACTAAAAATAATCATATATATCTATATAATAATTCACCAATCTCTGTCCGTCTGTATGTCCGCACGCTATCTCCTACTACATTTATGATCAGATTTGAACTTTGAAGGTACCTATGGAACCCTTGGGCCAAGACGGACCTAATAAAACTATTTGCAAAGTGATGGGACCAGAAATGAAGAAAAAAAATCCACACCTTGTCTTATTTGAACTACCTACCTACTCTTTACTCAAGGTAAAGAGAGGAAAAAAGAAAAGGAGGAGGAGAAGTTAGAGAAATAGAAAAAAGAAAAAAGCATCTCATGTGACATATTCTTTGTACAAAGTCAAATTTTTATGAGGAATGTTTGTACAAAACAGAAAAAATTATTTTCTCTCTCCTCTCTTATATTCTTTAAGGTCTGTTTCACTCACAAACTAGCTCCAAAACCTACCCATACCGAAGGGCGAACAAATGGGCGCCGTAGGCGGCCAAATATGCGAGTAGTGTTAATCGGTAGTTTTTCGAAAATTGAAAATTATCATTATCTGTAGAATAAACATACCGTGGACCATTTGGTAGTCTTAGTTTTGCATATTGAAGACGTAAAAAATGCCACATAATAATACAATAAAATTAAAATCCAAATGATAACATAACGTCATCTGAAAGGTATTCTTTAAAATATTATTTTGTATTATAGATTATTCTCCAAAAAACCTCGCAGCGAGTCAAATGGTCGACCCTCGATACACAACGGACTCATCTCCAAGGCCCATCTCCCTACATTTCTTCACATTTTATGGATCCTTCAGATTTACTGGATAGTCCATATATTTATAGGTAGTTAGACCCTAAGTGAAGAATAAAAAGCTTACTCAGAAGCTATATTAATTATGTGTATATATTCAAAGACTTTCTGTATCGTTTGTTTTGATTGATGATCGATCTATATGTGTCTGTATTTTTTACCTTCAAAAACGTGTTCATGTCATTTATGCACCGTGAAATATATATATTTGAAAGCTATTCTTGAACTAAGACTTATTTATTTTGTGAATGATGATGCTTTTGTGAAGTCAATTCTATCATTCTAGTATTTTCTAATTCTTGTTGCATTTCATCTTAGCAACTTGCTTTAAGGCACTTGCAGAAAGCGTGTCTGTTCTCTGGTATAAAATTTTCCCGGGAAAGAGGATATGGCTGCTCCAGCCATATTGTATTTAGCTCCTTTTTCCACCCTATGCTCCATGCTCATTCTTGATTCATCCCCTTGGAGATGCTTGTTTATGGTGCTAGAAGGTAAAATTTCCGGGAAAGAGAGGGCAGCCATTTTGCATTTAACTCCTTCTCTCCCTTGTGCTTCATGTTAATTCTTGCTTCATCTCCTCAGGGATGTTTGTCGAGGTGAGCGTGCCTGTAATATGAACATTATGAGTGAAAGACATAGAGATATTGAGAGCTTATTCCCTTCAATAACAGAGAAACATCGTTCAGCTGGCATCTGTGCCCAAACTAAATAAAGTAATTTGTATTACGTCATCGTAAGTTGATCATAGATATAGAAAGAATGTTTATATTGGGCAATATGACGTATTTCTTTGAATGATCCAATACGCCTCTCTGTCTTTATGGAGAAAGAGTGGATGTATATTTTTTAATTTTAATTTTATCATCAGTTATCGTTCAAACCAAACAAGGCTTTCTTTTTCTCTCCTGTGTTTTATTTAAGGTATTTCTATTACTTGTAATGTAACCCAAAGTATAAAAGGCGTGAAATCGGTACGGAAGAAATTAAAGTTGAAGCCTTTGCTGACGACTTAACGATGTTGTTCTCGGGTAGTGAAAAAGACATTAAAGAATCTGCAGAAATTACCTTTGGCACATTAAGGAACTTTTCAAAACTGTCTGGTCTAGAGATTAATGTGGAGAAATCTAAATATATAGGATGCAGTGCTGGGGTATTGGAAGTTATCGGTTTAGAAAAGTCTCCGTGCTTAAGGTGTTGGGATCCTTCATTTCAATAGACGAAACAGACTGGACCGAGAACAAAAAAATGATCGAAGAAAAGTTAAGACGAGCAGCATCACTCTACTCGAGTGTTCTGAGCCTCAATCTTCCTGCGAGAGTCTATGTTTGGAACACTTTAATATTGCCCAAGGCCACCCATCTGCTAAGATCTACAGCCTATAGTGAAGAACTGATATCGAGGGTTTTGTAATTAGAAACATTTTTCCTCTTTAAAGACAAACCAAGTCGAATTTTCACTAGGAGAAGAATTATTCTTGCCAAAAGTGGGGAGGCCTAGGAATGATATGCTTCAAGAACTTTTGGAAATCCATTCTTTCGGCTGGTTCAGGCGAATTTTGGATATAAATACAGTGTGGGGAAAAATTATGATTGCGAAAATGAAGTTGTGTGGGGTCTCGCATGGGGATGTGGAAGGATGTGGACCGGGAAAAGTTTTAGATATTTCCGAAACAGTAGGTCATTTCTGGGAAATAAATAAAAAAATTAACCTTGAGCTGTCGAAACAGGCCCTAGAAGAAATGAGTTGGCAAGAACCGGTAAGGGATAACCTTAGACTTTTATTTTTAGCCAATACCTCGGTCAAAAAGAAAATAGCCTTCTTGGGCGAGATTTTTAACAAAAGCCAACTATTCAATGCCAGTGAAGTTTTGGAGAGAGAAGGGATTAGAAGGAACGTCAATTTTAAAAGACGACAATGTGGCCCGAGGGACTCCTTTTTTAATTACATCAGAAGGGTACAAAATACAAGGCTTAGGAGCTTTTTAGTGAAGGAGGGGGACAAAACACATTTTTGAATCAAATGGAGGGTAAAGTGAGAGATTAGGGTTAAGTTTTACAGCGAAAGATATTATAAAAGCCCTACAGAACGTTAGTTTTACTTTTTCTACTTATTGGACAAAATATAGGGTTAGTTAGAAGTTTATTACTGCATCACAATAGATATACGTATATATACATATGAATATATATAACACACATACAAACTAAAGAAATGAGCACGACCACGCAACGGGGTATATGTGCTACAACAGTAATATGGAGTTACATTTTAATAGTACAAGAATATAGATTACATGACCACATGATCAATTACTTTTCTTAACAATCATTTCAATTTCTTGAAAAAACAATTAATTTTTGACTGTTTTTTATTGTCTTTGGGAACACTTTCTGTTAATCCGATAGATCTAGTAATAGGATATTTCGCTTCTTTCCATAGATTTTTCTGTCGTTCTTGTCATGATTTCCAGTGTCTTAATTTTTTTATTGTTTCCATCTTCTGTGGTGTTTCTATCATTGTCAATATGTTGATTTTTATTTTCCTTATTATCATCAAGTTCGATGTCGTCTTTTTCAACAGTTTCTTCTTTTTCTTCAACAGTCGGAGCATCCCGGGGGTCTTGAAAGCGCACTTTCCCTGCTGATGCAATGTGAAGAGTAAAATCCACTAATTGGAGACTTTTAAACGCTTGTTGGTCTACAGAGAGATAGAGAACTTTTCCAAGTTGAGTTAGATCTGATTTTGCAACTTCAACTTTCCCTTCAATGCCACGAATAGTGCATTGATGTTTAATGATTTTAGCAAGTATATCATCGATAATGTCACCGGTGATTCCTCGGATAAATCCTGTGAGCATCTTTTTTCCCTTACGGGCATTCCTCATTTCTTCTGCTTCTGCCATGAAGTTGTCAGTAGAGGTGTGGATGTAGCTATAATTTTTCGCACATATTTGGCAGAAGCATCATCGTTGATATATATTACAGCTCTTTTGTTTGTGTATCGGCGCCCTTCATAAGTGGGAATCCATTTTCCAACAGATGAGGACATACGACTGACATAGTCTGTATCTAGAATTTTAATGGTCTTATTCCATCATCAAGCGAAATATGATCACCGTTCTTACGAACAATGATAAGCTCATTGGCTTCTTTTGCTATCTCAGCATAAAGAAACCGTCTCTTAGTTTTGTTATGATTTTGTTGTTGTAGAGGTAAGCCCAATTCATTCTTTCCGGCTCTTTTTGGAGGGGGAGTTTCATTTGACTTGTCCTCCCTCTTTCTTTTGAACGGTTTTGTTGGTTCGGAGGGATTGGCTTGTCCCATCTTGCCTTTCTTTTTAGATGTACCGTCTTCCATTTCAGGTCGTCGGCATTTTCATTTTCTAGAGATTCGGTTTGATTCGAATCTTTTTGATTGACGTTATCTTTATCATTCCTCATCTTGGAAGGTTTTGTGATAATAACTTTTCTTAACGTTCCGCACAAATTATGTAAGGAGTTTCTCTCATAAAGAGAAGAAAAAGAAGAAAAGCTTTGGACCAATAATGATCTAAAACCGTTGAAATAGGGCTGATTCCGATGGTTGAAGTCCAAAATTGATCCGGAAGAGGAAGGAAGTGCACTTATAACAATTATAACATAGTTAAAAACGTACAAGGAGTTCCTAACTCCGCTAAAACAACTTCAACTTGAAGACGCACTGAATGACGTGTTGCTCCTTGCACAGCTAAAAAGTAACAAAATATAGGTGGTGTCCAATACACTGAGCTTCGGAAGCATATATGGGAGAACGCAAGAGGAAAGGTTTGTTATTTCTGTAAGACCGAGATTGAAACAGGAAGGCATTTTTTATTGGATTGTTTTACATTGAAAAAAGTATGGGATCTTAGTCATTCAAAAAATTTATACAAGTTTTGGTCATATTTTAAGAATTGATAGCATTTGGTTATATATAAAGGTCCTGATCAAACCAAAATAAATTTTATTGTCGCAAAAATTCAAAATCTTCTTTACAAATCAGAAGCGCTAAAACCCCCCTATCAAAAAATGTTTTTAATTTTGTGAATAGATTATTTGGTGATCTCTAGTTTTATGTGTTAAATTGTTACGATTTATTTTATTTATCTCAGATTTGGATGTATCGATAATATTATATTAGTTTAAAATAAATGTTGTACGGGTGTACAAAAAAAACAAAAAACAAGGCTTTCTTTTTTCTCTCGTGTGTTTTATTTAAGTATTTCTATTACTTGGAATTATATTATCCGAGTTGTTTGTGGGGGTCTTTTTGAGTTTATACAGTTAACTTGTTTGTTTGTTTAGCTCCTAGATTGGACCCACCTCACCGGAACTTAATCCGGTATCAGCGGTAGCATACAGTTTAACTTATCTCGACACTTATAAAGATATGGCGGTCCAAAAAAGCTTACAATGCTATATTATAAAGCTTTGGTTCTCAACCTTTTTGAACAAACGCCCCCCTGACCTTACTTAGATCCTCTGGCGCCCCCCCCCCCCCATTATCCATTATATATATATCCATTACCAACCCCACAGACACTCATGTTATGCTTACATAAAAAATGAGCCCATGTTTGTGCTGTTTTGGTTTCTTCTGGAATTATAAGAAAATGTCCCTGTTCTATTTTATTATTATATATAGGCTATTTATATGGGTATTTATGAGCCTGTTAGTTTTTTAGTATTGATATTTTATTTAAAAGCCTGTTTTATTTAAACATAGTTAGCCCACTGTTGGAGGAGGCTGGTTGGATTTTTTTTAAACACTACACAGCATTGGTTGTATGTTTTATTATTTATTTATTAAATAAATGGAACATAAAATGACACGTCTGATGCCTACTGTACATTTAATCATGGACAAAATTGTGTGCATATCACGTGAACAACATATTATGCACATTGCATGAATAATCAGGTGTAATGAAGTTAACTATCAAACCAATTACGAAAGAGATAGCGTTCCAGGCCTATTTAGGCAGGTAAATACGAAGTGTGACAATTGTAACGGTCTTTTCGTGAGATTACCTCAGACACGAATTGACGGTTGAATACTATTTAAGGACTTTGCCTCAGAGTAGCGGCCGCGAACTGATCAACGGAAGGAGGAAAACGGGCAGAGAGACAAATTAGTTAGAGCCCTGTGGTTGATGGCCCGCTGCGAGCGTCTTGACATCTGGGTATTGAGAGGTCAATTTCAACCTGAGAGCACCAGAGCTAACCAAGTTTAGGCGGTTGCGGTATTTGATTGCATGTGCAGTGCTTGGCTGAATCCCTGCTCGACGAGATAGGACGTGGGGAAAGCGATGAGGAGAAAGTGAACTCTCGCCACAACTTAGGGAAACGCTGTCCATGAGTTATCCACAACGCTCGCCAACCAGAGGTTCGGAAACGTGGCCATCGCCTCGGCATCGTTTAGGAGGTCAATGAGGCCCTCTTGGATAGCTTCCTCACTACTGGCAACATCTTGCTGGGGGGCTCTATCACCCAATCGGGGACGGCCAACTGGTCCAAATCTCTGAAGCAGACCTCCATATCAGCCTTAACTGCCTTCAAGTGGTCCATGTACACAAGCAGATGGCCATCTGTCACTTCACCCAACACCTAAATGTAAGTAGTAAGTAGGTACAGTAAGTTATTTTATCACTAGATAGATAGAAACCTTATTGATCCTCTGTGGGAAATTCAAGGAAATTGCATGTGTGAAATTAATTAGCCTACCTTGGTCAACTCTGGGAAGTTGTTCAACTGACACCTGCTCCAAATTTTGTGCATACAGCTCCAGCTTTACGATAAGACTGCGTATGGTGGCCCTCGAATGGATGAGCGTTACACCATTCCCCTGGAATTTCAGCGACACCTCATTCATCTTCCCAAAGAAGTCAGAAAGATAGAACACATCGTGGCGGCAGGACCATAGTTGGGCTTTTAGAGTCGTGTCGGCTTTTTCTAAGAATTCGAGGACCGAGGGAAACAGCTCACACAGCCTGGCCAGGCAGTTCCCCTTGAGAGCCAGCGCACATCTGTGTGGATAGCAGGCGCTGAAAAGACTCCTCATTTTCTCCACATAGCTGCCCTAAAGAGCCAGTCATCAAGAGCATGGGAATTGATCTTATTTATGGATTTGACCGCTACATTAAGGACTGGTGGAGTGATTCAGAGATGTTTTTTGCCACCAAGTTGTAACTTGGTGCGTTACATTGTGTACATTTATTATTATTATATACCATGTAGCAGCGTGAGTCCAGGCGTGTGCAGGTCATGAGCAACAGTAAAAATGTAGCTGAGACGGTAGAGGCTAGGAAACCGTCTCTGGTAGAGGGGTAAGAGTTAGAAAAACATAATTTATTTCAGGTAGTCTTTTTAAGCACCAAAAAATTTGAAAACTATGAAAGTTATAAAAAACTTACGTTCCCAGCGCCCCCCTAGGTTGTACGAACGCCCCCCCGGGGGCGGTACCGCCACCCGTTGAGAACCTCTATTATAAAGGTAAATTAATGAAATGAAAGTTGCCAAAAATATATTTTATTATTAGATGGATCAACTCGCCCTTGTCATGAAGTTACCAACGCCCTGCAAGTTTGAGGTATCGAAATCTGTCTACATGCTGGGATTATTATTGAGCATTTAGCTTGGGGCATAATTATATGTCAAATGTTTAGTTTGCCTCATTTTCCTTACTACTGCAATAAATACCAATTATATATTAATTAATCCCACCATCATTCCGATCATTTCCTGTCGTCAAACCTTTTTCTATCTGCATTCACCATTTTACTTTTGATATTTATCTAGTATTTCGTTGTATTTTCTATAGATCTTGAAATTTACAACAGTCAGTCGTTTCTTATAGGGTTTTTTCGAAAAATGTGTGAATATTTGTATTTTATATCATTTTCTAACAGTTTAATATTAACATATGAGATTATCCATGAGTTCTCTTTAACTCTTATGCATAAGTGGGTCAAAAATGACCCGGTGAGGTGTTTTCTTGAAATATCTTCGTAATGAAAAATTGTTATTATTTCATATTCCAGGTATTCCTCAAAAAACATATTTTTGATATAATGCCATTTACATTTTTAACTTACCTTTTTATACATGTCGCGTCACAGGATAGATCGAACAGGGTCTGATATTACGAACCATCACTAATCAGCTTACTTGAGGAATAAACACTATCTACGCGTCCTCCGTCAGCTGTTGAAAAAGGTGCAATAACATGAAAACATAATATTATGTAAACAATC
Source organism: Caligus rogercresseyi (assembly GCA_013387185.1). Classification (NCBI taxonomy): domain Eukaryota; kingdom Metazoa; phylum Arthropoda; class Copepoda; order Siphonostomatoida; family Caligidae; genus Caligus; species Caligus rogercresseyi. The sequence goes on along the minus strand of CP045897.1, from coordinate 2,941,294 downwards.
GAATATAGTATTGATATAGTCTTTAAAGGAGTAATATCTTGTTGTATTATTTATTGTGTTATAGTGAATATCTTTTGATAAAATACGATCTTAGCATCGTGGTTTAATTAATTTGTTAGTGGAGATTCACAGACCCATATCAGCGCGGTCTGCTTCATTACATGGTCCTTCGAGCCGGATTACAAAGAAACGCGAGTAAGACCCCTCCCCCTCCGAAGGAACCCTGTGGGTTAAACGAGGGTAGAGCCTACCGTGGCTAGAGATGGTCTTAGGAGCTGCTTTTGAGGTGGTACCGTCAGCATTTGGTCTCGTGTGTGAGTAAGAAGCCCCCCTCCCAGGGAACCTGTGGTTGAAAGAGGGCAGAGCCCTTCGCGGCTAGAGGCGGTCTTAGGTGCTTCCTTGGGGGAGCATCGCCAATGCTTGATATATTACATCACTTCCCAGGGAATCTCTTTTTGTTTTAATATAGGAATTCCCGCTGTGGCTGGAGGTGGTCTTAAGTGCTGCTATTGTGGTGGCATTGTCAACATTTGGTCTCGTCTGTGAGTAAGAAGCCCCCCTCCCAGGGAACCTGTGGGTTGAAAGAGGGCAGAGCCCTTCGCGGCTAGAGGCGGTCTTAGGTGCTTTCCTTGGGGAGCATCGCCAATGCTTGATATATTACATCACTTCCCAGGGAATCTCTTTTGTTTTAATATAGGAATTCCCGCGGTGGCTGGAGGTACTGCTTGTGTTAGTACCATCTACGTTTGGTCTCTTGTGTGTAAGACGCTCCCCTCCTAGGGAACCTGTCGGTTGAAAGAGGGCAGAGTCTACCGTGGCTAGAGGTGAACTTAGGTACTGCCTGTGTGTTAGTACCATCTACAATTGACCTCGTGTGTGTAAGACACCCCCCTCCTAGGGAACCTGTCGGTTGAAAGAGGGCAGAGTCTACCGTGGCTAGAGGTGAAATTGGGTACTGCTTGTGTGTTAGTACCATCTACAGTTGGTCTCGGGTGTGTAAGACGCTCCCCTGTTGGTTGAAAGAGGGCAGAGTCCATCGTAGCTAGAGGCATCTTAAGGGTTTCCATTGCGGTGGTATCATCAGCGTGAAATGGCTGATTCGTTTAATGATGCCAGAGCCTTACTGGAGTGAGAGAGGACGAGGGTACCTCCTTGTCAAACACCCTTGAGTTCGGGGGAAGAATTCCAGACTCCTTAGCAGCTTCTCAAGAAGTGCAAGACCATTCAGGAGAGGCTAACATTGACTCGGAGCTAGTAGTTCAGCCCCTCAAACCCCAAAGGGGGAAGTACTCCCCGAGCAGTGTCCGATCATTGGAGCCGGACCCTGGGAGAAGCAGGAATGGGCTCAAAAGATGAGCTCCTATGATGAGGAGCTCACAACGGCCCTCGCTGGTTTGCCTCCTCTAGAGGCAGAAGTGAGAAAGAGAAGAATTTGAGACACGCGGCGCAGGGTATGGCTGCATATCTCAAAGCCAAGGAGGATGGTCCAGGCATTGTCCGAGATGTCTTGAGAATGACGGACAAGATCCGTAGAAATCCTACCTTGGCCAATGACATCAAAGCAGGGGAAGTGGAGTTGATCAGTGAGCTGAAAGCCTCCATTTCGGCATTGAATGTGAGATGGGCTGCCATGTGCATGAAATGTTCGGTTCTGCAGGAACTGAAGGATGCCCTCCAGGCACTGAGTATTGCAGGGAAAACTCCTTCCAGCACAGCAGCAAGGGAAATTAACGTCCTCAACTACGTGTCTCCCTTCTCTGGTGAGGAGGAATCACCAGAGCCACTTTTGAACGCTGGCGTAGGGACTGGGACGTATGCCACGTCGCCATTATGGCAGCTGGAGCAACGGAGGCTGACGCATACCATCGTCTCCTAGCTGCAATGTCTCCAGGTAGTCCCGCACATTCCCTAGTGCTCCGTCATCAACGTTCTCCATCGCAGTGCTACTCTCTGGCCATGAGAGCGTTAGAAGAAGCATATGGAAACCTGGTCCGTATGGCAACGGATCTTGTAGGCCCTGCTCCCCTGTCAAGAAGGCCTTCTGAGGTTGTTCAGGACCTCAAGGACTTCCTTGGAATGAGAGGGACGCTTTTGAAGGCGGGTGTTGACATTGCCGATGTCTTAGCACAACAAAAAGTGCTGGCAATGCTACCTCCTTCATAAAATGCGGCAGAAGTTGGCCAAAGTGGGTAAAGTCGGCCTTGCGTGATCAGGCCAAAGTGGCTGCAGCGGCTGGTCGCTCACAAGTAGTAGGGGCCACCAGCCCTGATCCTGGCATCAGGGCCCTTTACAAGATGGAGGGACTGCAGCTATTTGCTCTTTGGCTGGAGGAAAAGCATCCCACCAACCGTACCCTCACCACCAGAAGCGCGAGGAGAAGTCCTTAAACGTCTCAAAGCGCCGAAGTAGTGGGAAGGGAGGACCCCTTCCAAAGAAGTTAAAGAAGGAAGGAGGAAAAAGGGAGAAAAGTGAAAAGAGGAGGGATAGCAGAGGGCCACAGAGATCCCTAAGACTACCCTTGACGCCGCCGAGCTGGCGGAAGCCCTCAAATCATTTTTCAAAGGAAAGAAGAGCGAGGATTTGACAGCATTTGCTCAAGGTGGTTGGGAGCCTGCTCGCTCCTCCTCAAGTTAGTTTCAGTAAAATTAAATAAAAAACCACTTTGTTCTAATGTTGTCTCATTTGATAAGACTCATGATTATTCCTCCGGATACCAAGGAAATAATTTAGGCAAAAGCTTGCCTAATTATAACAATGGTATGAATAAACGTCGGTTATAAAACGTGTCCTGATAATGCTAAGAGCCTGTTGGTGGGTGTGATATCTCTGAGAGAGTGCTTCTTAGAGTTTCTAAGACCAGTGGGGAAGATACTTCATTGCCTGTAGGATCCAAAGTTTATGTTGAAACTGAGAATCAAGCTACATGCATAGCAAAATCTTCAATTATTAAAGGGAACACAAAAACAGCCAATCCGACAGCAATAAAACTTTCCGTAAAGACTGATGATGCAATTTGCACGAAGACTTCTACTATGTCCAAGGGAGTTGGTAGCAGTCTGACTTTACAGAATTTATCTGAGATTGGAGCTAAGCCAGTTTGTGCAGTTCAGAAAATGTACTGTTCAAGGCTGGGAGGCGTAAAGCAGCTAAAAAGCGACGTCTAGGTAGACGTCGAGGGGGAGAAGAACTGTCGATCCTCATGGCCACGCCTGCACCTGACAAGTCTGGGCTTCAGTTTCAGAGGTGAATAATGCACAAGTCTGCGTATTGCAAAGGGCTCAGGAAGAAAATAACCTGCTCGGGTTTTATTATTTTCAAATGTGCCTGATAAAGGTCAAGATTCCTTCATAGTGGCTCAAAAATGTAACCCCAAAGTCACCTTGGGGAACCAAGGAAATGTGTATACTCAGTAACTCCATTCACGGAAGACGAGTATGATGTGGAGACATGGCTCACTCCTGGGACTTTGCCATTAATGATGAAGTTGTCGTTTACTCGGCAACAGTCCCACAGTATAAGGGATTATGTGAAACAGTAGAGTGCTACTTACGAAACCCCGCTACTCAACAAGAGGTAAAGGTCAGGGCACTGCTAGATTCGGGAGCTAATGTCTTTTGATAGATGATAGAACAGCAAACTGCAAAGCATCTTGGCTTGACAGGCAGAAAGCAATTCCTCTGTTTAAATGTAGCTGGCGGCGATTCTTCCACAAAAGAGGTTCAAGAGGTCTCTTTCCAGATAAGGTCTATGGATGGTTACACAACCACAGAAATGGCTGGAATAGTCACGGAAAAGTTGGAAACCCATTCCAACCAATAGACTTCGATCCTAGGAAACATTCCTATCTGAACAATATAGAGTTAGCAGACAAGTTTCCTAACCCTAACCCAAGACCAATACAGTCTTGCTCTCGGAGCCCTATTTCTCACAACTACAGATAGATGAGACAATCAGGCATAAGAACCCAGCTCTTCCTATTGCCCAGAAGACAAAATTAGGCTGGGTGCTCCGAGGAGCTACTGGAATATATAAGATGATTCCGACAGCTCAAGTGTTCAGTTCTCTAACGTACACAAACGAAACTTTTGATCTCGAGACAATGTACGAGAATTGCATATTTGATTTTGGAAAATTCTGGTCTGGGAGAACGTAGGTATAAAGCCGCAGGAGACTATGGACTCCGAACTTACTGCATCGGAAATTCAAGCTTTGGAGTTTCACAAGCAAACGGCTAAGTTCGACCCCCCGATAAAAACAGTGGACAGTCAGACTTCCCTGGAAGACCCAGACTTAGAAGCTCACAGAATGTCAGATAACATGAGTAGGCTGTAGCTTTCTTCCACCGTACCGTGGAAAAAGTAAAGGCGGATCACCTTTCTATGGTTGACGAAGCTTATAAAGAATTGGTTGAGCAAGGGTTTGCAGAGGCAGTACCTTTAGTTGAAAGGAATCCACCCTGGCCAACATACGTTATGACGTCCCGTCCTGTCTTCAGGATGGACAAAGCCACAACCAAAGTGCGTATCGTCATTAATGCTTCTATGATTGACCCGAGGGATAAGACAAAGTCCTCTAAATAAAATGCTCATACCGGGACGAATCTGCTCCCTCAGATCATGAATTGATCCTCCGATTGATGCAAAAAACACATTTTCGTTATTGATGTACGGAAAATGTTCTTAGCAGCTAAGTTGGAGCTGAAATCAGATAAAGACATGCTCAGATATCTTTGGGGGGACCAGGGAAGCAGCCAACTCTTTTCAGGCTGACTTCGTTGGGATTTGGATAATTCCAGCCCATTCCAAGCAATGCAATGCTTACGAGAGTCAGCAGCAGCAGATTATTCTTAACCAAAATGACAAAAATGGCATAAAAACATATTGATTCTAACATGGGTCATTTTTGACCCACTTATGGAAGAGTGTAGGGTCCAGTCACTCATGCATCTAAGGGTTAAGATTTATATTTCTATAATTGGTAAAGAATTGTCTCAACATCCTCAGTACTACAATTATTCATGGGAAAAACTTAAAGAAGGCTTTGCGTCTTTTGCAAGCTACAAAAAGAAACTGAGTTATTTTTTAGCTGAATGTGAAGCCACTAGATTTGACCGTGATAAAATTTTATTAAAAGTCTACTCCATTTTGATATTATTTTAAGAGGAAGCCACTTTACCTATTTATACATCGGCCCATTTCGGAGGAAGTGAATTTTATAATTACAAAACTTTTACTTCCTTATACATTTTCGGAGCAAAAATATTGATTTACTAAAAAAATATCAACTCTCTTTTGGATAGACTCCTAGTAGTTTAATTTTTAGGCCTCCTTTTTTGTTTTACATCGGATGCATTTTATTTTATTATTGTTATATAATATATCTCATTTCCTATACTGGCCCGACTATGATTATAAAAGGGTTGTTGTTTGATATATGCAACTGTATGTAGTACTTGCATGTGTTGAATA
>CP045897.1:2901950-2935726 GCA_013387185.1 Caligus rogercresseyi | reverse complement strand
AAAAAGCACTCAGAGTACGGGAAGAGGAAGAAGTTTAAGCACGTCACTGGTTAACATAGTCCTGAGCTGAATTGAACAATATAACGTCATTAATATTTTTTTAGCGTTTTTCTTTCCTACTCCCTGAATAGAGACCCATTTCATTATTATTAGTAGTATTTTGCTCATTTTTGCATATTAAAAAAGCACTTAGAGAGCCAAAATTTAATCACTTGTTTCTTTTGGCATTTCCAACAACTCCACAAAGTTTCATTCGAATCGTTCAGTACTTTTTGAGTTATCCTGCTGACAAACTAACAACTAACAACCAACAACCAACAAACGCCAGTGAAAACAATACCTCCTCCGGCGGAGGTATAATAATGAATGGGGTCTCTATTCAGGAGTAGGAAAGAACAAACGCTAAAAAAATATTCATTGACGTTATTATGTTCATATATCAGCTCAGACTATGTTAACCCAGTGACGTAGCTTAAACTTCTCCCTCTTCCCGTCTCTGAGTGCTTTTAAAATATGCAAAATGAGCTAACCGAGAGAAACAATGATTAGAGAATAGAAAATCGGGCGTGTGAAGGGAGAATGTTTGAATGGGAATGTTGTGGGGATCGGCGGAGGTACACACTCTCTGAGTGTATATATGCCTCTAGTTACTTAATATACTTAATGAAAAGAGTTGGCTCAAGAAAACTATATGTTAAAAGACAATTGCATGACAAGTTATCAAGTGTTTTGATTAAATATTTTTTAAATTTGGTTTATTATTTAAAAAAGAGTAATATTTTCTTTTGAAGAGTTGCGTGATTCAATTTCTACAATTGTAGCGCTATTTTTTACAATTCATTGCTCCAATTTCCATATTGTATTCAATGAGTTTAGTACCAATCGTATTAAGTCTTTACACAATATCTTAAATTTAAATTGAAAACTGAAACATTTATGATCATAATTTGGCAATTATATGACCACTATCACTATATAATCAAAGTGTGATTGAAATATTTGAATTTAAATCACTTAATATTTTTTGCTATATTCAATTCCATTTTTAAGAGAATGATTTTATTATTTATTAAGTATACATCAAAGTTATACACCAACAAATAAAAAAATATGAACTATGGAATTACTAATAAAATACCCAGATTTTTCAAATAACCAAAATGAAATAATAAATATATAATAACTTTTTGAATTTAAAAACCAATTTTGAGTATTACACGCATTTATTGTTCCTCAAACATTCGTTTGAAAATTTTGCAAAGGTAATGGTACATTCATGGTTTGGAGCTTTTAAAGCGAAACAATAAATTGAACTGTCATGAAATCATGTCACTTGGGAATAGAAATTATACTATCATTATGCAAGTTTTTTTTAATGATGTGAGAATATATATAATAAGTCTTCATTCCAATAAGTCTTTTTTTCGCCTTATTAATTGACTCACTATTAAAGAACCAACACAAGCCATTTAAATATAACGTCTTGAGCGTATTTCAAACACATTCTTCAATCCGTAGGTTACGTATTTTAAATATACTACTGGAACCATTTATATAAAACAAATTCATATGTATACTATTGCTAGAGTATTTGAATGACACACACCTTTTCTACCCATTAAATAAAACTAGAGATATTCCTAAATGACAGTATATATTATTAAATTTAATAAATAGTAAGGAAAATGCATGTAACAAATGATATAATAATGATAGTTTAAATACAATAAATTTATGTGTTTATGTGAAGTTAAAATCTAGGATTGACCCAAATTCTGCACTCGTAGATTGCTATATTTACACAATTTAAAAACTTTCCCTATATAAGGATTTGAATATTATTTTGATTTGAGACGAAGAATTTCAATGCTCGTTGCTTTCATTTTGAACTTTTTCACCTTTCCGGAGAGTGTTTTTTGGGAACTCGGTCACGTATATGCAATACTTGGGGATCTTAAAGTGAGAAATCTGAAATAAAAATATATAGATAATCAGTATGAATAATGATGATATCCTTTGCCCCAGTTAGGATCTTACTTTTCCCTTTAAATACTCCTTCACATCGAACTCCTTTGCTCCTTCCTCCAGGTGAATCCATGCACAGAGCTCCTCGCCCATTTTGTCGTCAGGAACACCAACAATGTAGGTTTCCAAAACATTCGGATGCTTGGAGAGCATATCCTCAATTTCCTTGGGATAAAGATTCTCTCCACCGCGAATGACCATATCATCTATGCGGCCAATGATTTTGCAGTAACCCTTCTCCGTCATTAAAGCTAAGTCCCTAGAACAGAACATAAATAATCGTTAATTGCTCATGAAATGAAAGAGTCTCTCACCCGGAGTGATAATATCGATCCATTCCAATGGACTTTTGTTAGCCTTTTCATCTTCGTAGTAGCCATGCATTAATCCTGGGGTTCGAACCCAAAGTTCTCCAGGGGTGTTCACTGGAAGGATTTTTCCATTTTGATCTACAATTTTTGCCTCCACATGGCTAAAAGGTGGGCCCACGGTATTGACTCTCAAGTCCAAGGGGTCCTCCGAGATAGAACAAAACGTTGCCGGGCTAGTTTCTGTTGCACCATAAATATTCTATAAAATTAAGATATAACAAAAAATAGAATGTACAATATCAATAAGTAATACTTACGTAGATCGTTTTGGTATTTAAATGCTTTTCAAAGAGTGAGCTGGCCTCAGATAAAAATAGTGCTCCACCACTCAGTGCCTTGTAAACGGAGCTTACGTTCATGTTCAACTTCTTTTGTTCCACCATCACTGCAAGGAACATCGTTGGAGTACCGAAGAGAAACGTGCATCTAAATAATTACTGCATTATATCCCCGTAAAAAAAATTTGTAATAATTAATACATACTTTTCTTCTTCAATACTTTTTAAACATTCGTGAGGATCGAATCCTACTGATGGCAGAACGATTTTAGCACCATTTATGAGACAAGAGAGTGAACCTCCAACGCATCCAAAGGTATGGAAAAACGGAAACCAGAGACTGATAATATGAGCCTAGGTAAAGATGTTCACTATTATTTTAGCGTCTTTGGTTACAAGAAATAATATACTAACCTCAGTGTCGATTCCAAGACGGTTAGATACAAGGGCAGCATTATTGATTGTGTTGAAGTGTGAGAGCATTACTCCTTTGGGTCTACCAGTTGTACCCTACAAATGATTGACATTATATATTAGTGTCCAAAGAATTGAATCTTTTATGTATGTCTTTACTGATGTAAATTGAATGTTATTCATATCATCGGCTTGAATGATGTGGGTCAATTCATTTATGCGTGCAGTGTCCTTGGCTGTTCCACCAGATTCCAATAAAGATTGGAAGCAAAAAGCCCCTCTAAAGAATAGAATGCATCATTAAATATTATTGAATTTTGGAGTAGTTTTGGGAAAAATATACTTATATATTTTCCTTTTATCTTCAGAGGATTTTATTATAATGAGGGATTTAAGATGTGGAGCAAATTGTGTGTTCAATTCTCCCGGCTTGGATGTTTTAAGTTCTGGAGCCCAGGCTGTAAATGCCTCATAGGAACACTGCCCTCTCAAGGAGCTGGGCGTAATAATGCCTTTGATGGGGACCTTGTTTAAAACGTATTGAAGCTCCTCCTTCTGATAGGCCGGGTTTAAATTGACGAGGACGCAGCCTGCCATGGCCACTGCAACCTGCGTTATAAGCCATTCTGCGCAGTTGGGAGCCCAAATCCCGATCATGTCCCCGGGCTTGAAGCCCAAGTTGGAAAAGGCTCCTGCCAGTCTAAGGGAATCCTCATAGATTTGAGCAAAGCTTTTTCGGATTCCCTGATGACGGGAGACAAGCGCCTCTCGATCCTCAAAGCGATTTGCTGCCTTGTGAGCCAACTGACCAAGGGTTATGTTCATTAGGGGAAAGGGTGGGTTTGGACCAGTTGTGTAGCTCCATTTTAAATCAGAGTTGTATCTGAAAATTTATTATAAAAGTTGCACGCAATATATATAAACCACAGTAAAATCCATAATCTTACCTTTTCTGGCTTAAAAATACGTTGACAGAGGGAAGTTTTCGTATCAAAGTAGACCTTAGTCGCATCTCGATGCACTTTCCTTAAAGATTTCTGAAGAGTACAAGAATATGTTTAAGGGGAGAAGCAAACTATAAGCAACATAAAGATATCATGCTTAAAATCGGGCAGGCTTTTTTGTAATACGTCTCCTTTTAGTCTGACCCAGGGAGTTCTTTATTTAAGAACTGCCTGTCTAACCTAAGGTATTACTAGGAACTATATACCTAGTTACATTTTCCTTCCTATTTTTTTGTTATAAGCAAGTGAGGGAGAATATAAATGGGACTGGGCTCTTATATATTATTCATAGAGCATCCTACATGTCCTTTGAGTGACATGATGACCAACATGCTTTTAACCGGTTGTATTGCCTTGTTGCTTAACCAGTACATTTGATATTTCCTTGTATAAAATCAGTATTTGCACATACAAGTTGCCTCACTGAATAATTATTTGTAATGTTAAAAAAAATGATTTAGATACCCGTTCAAAAAACACTCTCGGAGGTCTGCAGTTTTTGGTTTGAAATCCCAAAATAAAAAATTGGATTTTATGATTTGCTGTCCAAAGTGGAAAAAAATATTGGCTGTCTATCATTACAAAGCCGCCCATACAACTATGGCTCACGACACTTATTATGTCCGAAAGAAATGGAGGCTAGGGATTACTTTATACCCGACATGAAATAGAAAGAGAAAAACAGAGATTCGTTGGTCCCAGCTACGATTCACAATCCATATTAAAAAACGAGAGTCAAAAATTCGAATCTTTTGAAGGAGTCGTTTTGCTCTTTGCGGCTTGCAAGCAAACTTTGAATATTTCATACAATTAGTCGTAATAATTCATGGCTTTGAGAGATATTTATAAGTCATTTATCTAACTTATAACTACCATTTTGTGAAAGAAACAAATCATTATGTGTATGTATTGTGTTGTAATAATAATAATAGAGAAAGCCATATTCCAAAAAGAATGTACTCTCCCGGTCAGTCTTGACTGCACAGGTGCTTTTGATAACGTAAGATTTCTCTCTGCGGACTATGCAATGAAAAGACTGAGAATTCCAGAGAGTATCAGATTATGGTATAAAAATCTTCTTAGTACAAGAACAGCTGAAGCCGAGTTGAGAGGCGAAAAGGTCAACATCAATCCAACGTGTGGCAGCCCACAGGGAGGAGTGTTGTCCCCATTAGTCTGGAACACTATAATGGACACCCTACTGGCGAAGTTTAAAAAAGGTGCAGTCAAAGTTATTGGTTATGCTGACGACAGTTTATTACTAATAAGTGGAAAAAATACCACCACACTTGCTAATGCAATGCAAGAGGCAATCAACACGGTTGTTGAGTGGGGAAGAAGAAATAGCTTTACCTTTAATCCAATCAAATCAAACACCATAGTATTCTCTAAAGCATACAAACTCCGGTCTAAATACTTCCCATGCTTAAAAATAGATGGTAAAGTAATTGAATATTCACCACGAATAAAATATCTAGGCTTAACCTTTGATCAAGGACTAACCTGGACAGAACATCTCAAAGAAAAGCCAGCAAAGTGTGCTCGTATATGGAATATGTCTAAGGCAATCATAGGCCAAAAATGGGGCTTAACTCCGGATAAAGTCATAATGACATAACGGGAAATGAATTTGCAAATCGGACGTCACTGGGTTCAAAGGTTTCGTTATGAAACAAAACAAAAAATTATTACTTATTTTGAAAAAAATAGTTTTACCAAGTTTAGCTATGATCAATTTATGACTTTGATTTTTTTTTGCAAATTTTCGTGAAATAATATTTAGTGCCAATAAATGAACATATGTGCTGACGCACCAACCATTTTTTAAATAACAGCTCCTACTAGGGTTCTTTATAGTTTCAAGAAGGAAAAAGAAAAAGAAGGTACTCATGTTGATGTTTTTAAGTTATCTTTTAAATACAATACACTCCACCGCCACACTTGGTACCTCACCGGTCGGAATGTCTTCTACGCACTGTTTTCCAACCTCGTTGACGATGTTTCCAAAAGAAAGATTGCCGACGCAACGATTATGCCGGAAAACGCAGCTTGTGAAGTTCCGACGGGTAAACCAAACCTACCGAAGATTTCTCCTGAGAGCAATCTTGAAGACTTCGTTGACAGTGAAACTTGGAATCTTAGCCGGGTAAACATTCCTTTGATAATTGTAATAGGCTATGATTAATTTACCAAAGAATAACAATAATTTTTATACTAAATGCCACCACCTATATCTCATTGAGTGTTTCTACCTTCAGCTTACAAACATCCATCCAACCTTCTTGGAGTTTCGGTCGCACAATGGGCTTCTGATTCAACATTCATTGAGTTAAGCGGCATCGTCATCTCTCTTCAAGTTGTCAATGATGCGGCAGAGAGGGCCGTCAAGTTCGGGTCTGACTTTACTAAAGTGCTGACCAAGAGCGAGAAACAGCGTCATAAATTCTTATTTATTATACCAAGTGTGGCGGTGGAGTGTATTGTATTCAAAAGATAACTTAAAAACATCAACATGAACCCAGTGACGTCCGATTTCTAACAAAGCTAGAAATTTTTAATTTAGATATTCGTTTTCAGCATCAAAAAATGAACCAGAATCGCTGGGTATATGTAAAAGAACTAAAAAAGTGGTTTTATTTTGGGAGGTCTAATATATATATATATATGTATTGTGTTGTGTGCACGCGTTGTGAGGATTTGTGACTACCCGAATTTACCCAAGGATGATGATTTAAAGTGGACTGTATAACTTAAAGCGTTAAAGTAAAGTGACGCTACCAGGACAAAACCTTCTTTTTTTTCAAAAAGGAGATGGATCAACCGTAGTTCTTTAATATGCGATAGAGGGTGTTTGATGAAGCAGCTGTTTCAAAATAATAACAATTATATTGTATTATTTTTTAATCTTTATAAAATGGAATCAGTTCCAAAGCTCATTATGAATTATGTATCAGTGCGGACGAAAATCTTGGCTTGTGAATTGTGGATTTTGTATTTGTTTGAACACTAGAACAATGCGGAGTATGCCCCTGATTCAGAAACATGCACGCCTCTAGTTTGTTAGGGAGGAAGAGACCTTTTTGATGTGCCTCCGGGCTTCTCGGACTCTACGGCAATGAAACCTTCTTTCCTTCAGAGCAACGGAGCCTCCGAAAGAAGTTCTCCAAGCAGAGCTCCCTTCCTCAAAGACCTCATGACACAGAGCATGGACTACGGACATGGGCCCTGCAATCTTCCCTTGCTGGACTACTCCACCCTTCCCCGAAGTAGCCTTCATACCCAGAGCGAGCTTTGCATTCAATAGGAATAGCATCCCCTTTTGGATTGGATGAACTACCTCTTCATATCGGAGGTTGGGGCGCTTTTCATCAGCATCGCATCGACGGAAGGAAGCATTAGTCCATGAAAAACGAATAATAAACTCGGGATTCATCGAATGGCTCAGATGTTCAACCTTGAAGCGTTCCTCAAAAACACGCATCCTCAGCAGCAACAGCCATCATCACCATCTAAGAAAGTGAATAGTCAACTTTGAGGGTCAATAACACAATCTCCAAATGAAGTATGGACGAGTTTAGGACTACCACCCCCCGACTAGCGCCCCCTAGTCACTTACTTCCCGTGCCATTTACCCCCCCCCCCCTCCCACCGGTAACGAATATTTTTTATCCCTTTAAGTCCTTTTATAAAGTCAACTATGTTTTTTATGACAATTTGTAAAGTCTCTTTGTTTGTCTATGTACAGTAGAGCTCTATCATGTCCGTCTATATATTCAGTGGGACTCTTGCAGTTGATGATCAACCCGATTTTGGTCGCCAAATATTGCTTCTTTTGACAAAAAGGGTTCCTTCATGAAATCTTAAATGACACAGGACAACAAATTTTGGTCAATCTTCCTTGATTAAAATTGGACACTCAAATTATTTTCCTTCCATTTAAGGTCCTGGTAAGATCTCAAAACTGGTGAAAAAGTAGTTAAAATTGTCAATTTCAAAGTGATGCCTATAACTTCTTGGATTTTTAAGAAATTATGCAAAAGAGACCATGACAGTAAAAACCCTTTCAAATCATCTTTAAGTTATGTTTTATTAGTTTAATAATTTTAATGACGTATATTAGCAAATTAATAAAAATTAATTAGTGCTTTTAATCATAAACTTTTGATAGGTTTGCTGACCAGTTACAATTGTTTGCAGGATTTGAAATGAGAAAAATAATATATATTTAACAAAGATTAACTAAAGTATATTTATTGTTTTATCTCATTACATTCAAATTTTAAACTGGTCAATTGCCATAAAAAAACAGTTAACTTCATAAGCGGACTTTATGGAATAAAAAATATTAGTAACGGGGAGTAATTGACCAGGGGGTGGTATTCCTGGACTCAGTAGAGTGTATCATACTACTTTTCTAGAGATTGGTTCGGAAATTACTCGTACCATGAACTTCGATGAAGAAATATGCCGTAAAATACCCGATGAAGGAGGGTACCCGCAAATATAAGCCTCTAGATATCTTCTAATTATCGTCGGAGGCATTTCATCAAAACCATATTGTCATAAGTCATAAAGATCTTTCCAAATAACTCATCTTCTAAATAATAATAAACAATAACCTTTCGTACTGATTAACATACTTGAAAGAATTTCTTTTTATTTTCATATTATTTATTATAAATATTACAATACATTATAACAATTAAAAAATATAATATATAACAATGATATATGATTCATTACATACACTTAATACAGAAAAAATTGAAATACAATAAACATAATTGATATAGTAAAATAATTTTACTTCTTATAAAGTGTGCATTTATTTTTAATTTCTTGTTGTTGCTTTAAAGATTTAGCAAAAATGACTAATCGTAATCTTATAAATCTATTCATGAGCTTATCTTTTAAGGAGTGGCATTTTGGAATAATGTCGAAGTCTTTAGTAATTAAATCACAAGCGTGTTTAACTTTGATGGATAAATGTTTCTTTTGTAATTTATATAATGACATGTCCATATTTCTAATGGCGTTTTCAATAGGCAAAATTATGTTTTTAAAAATTGCATGGGAACAATAAACAAGACTATTTCCGTTGTAATCTGATATATTAATTAAATGTGTTATGTTATCATAGTATGTATCATTGAAAGTACTTTTAAGTACGGAAATACACGACTCACATGAAGGCTCGTATTTTTCAATTTTAAAAATTAAATAACCTGATAAATAGTACAATATATTAATCTCGGTGATAGTTAATTGAGATGCATTGGAAAAGTTTGATACAAATTGTGGAATGAAGTCATCCTCCACTAAAATTTTATTTTTATCATATGACATTCGCACATCCAAAACCTCCGCCAAAAATGTTGAATCGTCATAATTATAATTGCTAGACTTCACATCCTTCATAAATTGGCTTAAGCATATTAAGCGTAAAATGTATTTGAATTCCTTAGCAGTAGGCGTGGGGTTGGTTGCCCTGACCATACTGAAAAGGTTTTCAATACAGTCCGAGGAAAAATGTGCAGTTAAAACATAGTTCAATTTTTGATCAAGTAATAATTCTTGCAAGTCTAATATTGATAATGATGTGAGGATGGAGCCAGTCTGTACAGGTTTCCAAGAGGCAGTATTATTTATTTTAGAAAATATTTTAATTTTTTAATTATATTAATAAAATTATAAATAAATGCAATTGACTCTTCATACATTGCCTCTTCCTTATAACTGAAACCAAATGAGATTTTCCTTGAACAAACTAAATCAAACCATTTTCTTAAGTTTTCAATAAACCATGCAGTTGTTAATAAAATCTTTTCACATTTCCCCTCCTTCACCATGTACCTTATCGTACGGCTAACATCATGCGACCAAAATTGTAACGCGGGACCTACTTTCATTTTGTCTAAATGACTTAAATGAATCTTGGAACTATCAAATTTACAAGCTGGTTTTAAAATTAATTTTTTTTGAAAGTCAGCAACTATTTGAAAATGTTTTAAAGAAATTACATTGGAAGACAGATTTTCAGATTTTACTATTTCCTCTGGTAAAATTATATCATTTGTGTACAAAATATTGCGCCAATTTTTTATTAAATGTGATGGGTCGGCTATAAAGTGGATTTTATCACTTGTATTGGCAGGACTATCGATTTTATTTTTATAATGAGACTTCATTCCACAATTTATACCAAATCATTTCCACATTGCTAAGTTTTGTGACCCCATATCGGTCGAAATACTTATTACATCTATTCCTACCTCACGAGACTTTTTTATAATATCAATAACAATCGGGCCATAGTCTTTACCATCGTATGCATTAGGGGTAAAAAAGTAAGCAACTACTTGTTTCCACCTCACAGTGGAAACGCCAGATAACATAAACACTAAAGCTTTAGTTGCATTTCCTTTAGAATTAGGAAATGAGGATTCGCCCATAATACTGCCACTTTTACTATCATAATCTATCGAAACCTTAATTGAACATTCATCCAAAGTTAATGAAGCTTTTCTATCTATTGCAGACATCGTTCTTATTTTAATTTTAAGCATATCAAAGACTTCAGTTAAAATTCCATCATTAAACATGATAAATTCAGTTCTTTTTTGCAAGGTTCTGATAGAAGGCAAAGGCAAATACTCTCTTACTAAATCGTAGCCAGATTTTCCACACGCCATCCTTAACTTTAAAGCATCTTTTATAGATTCATTGCTAAAAATTCTGCTTTTTGTATTGCTGACACTCAAATTTTTATGAAAATCATTATTTCCAATTTTTAGTTTTAAAATATTAACATTTTCGAAAGAGGTAATTTTTTTTTCCAAAAGTTTTATAGTAATCTTTAATGAGTCGATAATACGTTCCTGGCATTTAATCTTATTTATATATAAATGACAATCATGGCACAAACTTTTTACATAGATTTCTCCCATACTTTCCAAATGAAAAAAAGTGCATTGCGATATTTTTGAAACGTTGTGACTTTCGTTTGAACTCGAAGGTTTTGCCGAATCTATTATGAGTGACGTATCTTGACGAATCTTGCAGTAACCATGGTCCGACTGTAACCGTGCCTTGACAGTAGGAATTGCATCAAGTCTCAAGTACTTCATATTTGTATATGTTTTAGTAAAAAAACAATGGGATTCAAAATGATTCTCACAAACTAACGAATTTATTTTAGGTTTCCAATCAAGTCGATACTTCAGATTGCTAATCCATTGGTTTCTTCTTTCTAATTCCTTTGGATTTTTTGGAGAGGGAAATCTGAAGAATTGAATCCGTCCTTGAAGTTTTTGATTCTTGGTATCGGATCTGTTGGAACATCCCATTACGGAGCATCCACCCATGGCTTCTATAATGTATTTCTCGTTTTTATGACGATAAAATATTTGTTTGTACGATGGATGTATATCTAAAGAAAAATGAATGGTAACTTTTGGTAATGATGTAGGAAAGAAGAGTTTACTTACTGTAAGTTGTAATAATTGAATGCAGACAAATAAGTGAATACGATAACGTAGATTGAGGTTGTAATATAACTTTGAACTGAATACTGATGACTAAATATATCTTTTTTCTAGACTTCAGTACTCTTATGTATTTTGTCATAATTCATCGTTCATCAACTCCTCTTTACCGGTTTGAATGAAATGTTAAATGGATAAGCGGCACCTATTGTTAAAAAAATAAACTACGGTTGGTCCATCATTTTTTTTGTTTACATTTTCTTGTCGCGCTACTTTACTTTAACGCTTTAGTATAACTTATCAAGTATTATCTTTCGATAAAAGAATATTAAAATTACCAAGCTTAAAGAACTCTACTTTTGTTTCCCAAACATGAAATAAATACGTAATGAAATATAGGGTGTGAAAAGAGTGTATTTAGACCAAACGATGAGAAGTGAAAGAGAAATGAAATATGAATGAGAGATGAAAAGTGAATGAAAATGAAAGAGGAGTGAAAAACCTCCTCTTTGATACATAAATATAGGATTCCAAATCAAGGAATACTAGAAACTACTAGAAGCTAGCTTTTAGTATTCCTTGTCCAAAATGAACTTCTCAATCCGAAGAATTGGTAGAAAAGCGAGCTCACGATATTCCCGCAAAACACACCTGAATAATCCATAATAAAAACCCTCCTCCTTAGGAAGAGAAAAATGAATAATGAATGTCCTCTTTTTGCTACGCACGAGGGATAGAAAAAACTCCCTCTCAATTTTGAGCGGAAGAAACTATGCATGCTTCAATATGATTCATGATTTTCAGCATGTTCGGATATGTGAGGGAGCCAGATTTCCACACGCGTGTTCTGTGGCTCTTCCGAGAGTATTACTCCGTTTTAGGGAATTTTTTTGTGTATCTGCGGGATCCTAGGAGTCGTGCAATCGGTGAGATCTGCAGAAAATCATAAACTCTTTTTTGTCGTTAATTATTGAGTTTTCCAATCGTTTCTTGGGGGCTTAGAAGAATATTTTCTTCCTTTTTTCTTTTTTCTTCTTATTACTTACCCGCTTCATGGGGTGATTTTTTTCTTCTCTTCTTTAAAGACCGTTAAAGTCGTTATGGGTTTTTGTCAGCTTATGTTATGACTCATCAGTCCTTCGTCCAGACTCTACTACTCTAAGGCACTGTTAAGACGACTGACAAGTTAAAAAACTTGAAAAAGACATTGAGATCAATGACATTCCTCCAGATAAGCCCCCAGATGAGGAGGGTATAAATAATAAAACAAGCGAGCCCTCTGTTGAGAGGTTAGGAAATGATATTAAAAAAGAAAGGAATATTCTAATATTTTGAAGAAGGGGATCTTCAAGGATGATGATATTCGCATTAATTTAAATGGCGTTTATCGTCGGGAGACTTTTGTGCTAACGTGCGAAAATACTGAAGGAAAATTGTTCAAAACGGATAATTTAAAACATATAGATGTTATGATTTGGCAATATTGTTTGGTTTCAAACACATGAAGCTGCTGGAGCAAATCCCGATTGGGTCCAGGGCAATCTTGTTTTTATACAAGAAATTCGGTGGATGTCAAAGCAAGACTAGCAGACCTCCAGAGAGTATTGCATTGGAAGTTTTTAATCAGAGGGAGTCTTGGAAAAGGCTTTGTTCAAACTGAAGGAATAGAAAATGTTTCTGTAGATAAAGGAAGAAACTGGTTGTAACGATGGTCAATACTTTTAAGAGGGTTGATGAACAGGACCTCGTTCAATGGATGGGGAAATGGGGAGAGATTGGGAACCCTTGCCACAAATAATTGCCTATAAAGTAATCTTGTAATATTAAAATTCTCGGGCTCTAAAATTCAGTTTCTGCTTTGGTCATCTGAAAGATATTGTGATCGAGAAAGGGTGAAAACGAGAGACTATGAGAAAACATTTCAAAGACTTTAGAAGAGCGCCCTGAAACTCAAAAAAAGTTCCTAAATGAAATCAACACCCTATAACTCAAAGAGGGGTCGCACCTCATGCTGAAACGATGTCTCCAATGTGACAACTTCTATAGTTCGAGAAACCGCTGATAAAAATAAAAAAAGAGTGGAAATATTGTCATCACTCATTATGTCTGCGAGGAAGATATAATAACACAGCCTGTAAAGCAGGGATGCCAGGGTGAATCTGTCAGGGGCCAGATTGTTTTCAAGTGGGACCTCGGGGGGCCAAATTACCGGTACACTTTTGGCCTGGCAAGACCAACACTAAACAAATAGACATGTTATTTGATATAATTTATGAAGGCCTGTACATTAAAAATGAATTGCAAATACACAATAGCCTCGCAACGAAGCATACAATTATATGGCAGCCAAGAGCAATTTATCCTTTTTAACTGGGTGACATCAACCTCTGTATGTCAGTAACTTACATTTAAAATATTTTAAAAACAACAGTTGACTAGGTCACAAAAATAACACAAGTAAACTGTAAATTACTTTCATCAAATATATTGACAACTTGCACATAAAATTATCTGGATGCACAGGCCTAATTAGGCAAATAAAAAGATGGCCAGGCTAAGTAGCCAAGGCCTAAAGAAGTCAAAATATGTATCAAGGTTAAGTACTCAAATAGGTCAGGTGACTAAATAATATAGATAATAATTAATAAAATAAAAAATATTACAACAATACAACAAGCAACTGATAGCACATTAACTTTGTCAATCAACTCCCACAAATATTTCCACATACCTATCTCCTTTATTTCCTCCCCATCATTACTTCCCTGCACTATGAAGCATGAGGAAGCCAGCTACATTTTACATGTCGAAGCCAGAAGCCTTTTAGTTTCACCAGCTTGTCCACATTGGGGGACAGGCTCTGGCCGTGGCTATTTTCATGACATCATGAGATATCTATGTGTCAGGCGATTGCGCACTTTCGATTAATTAAGATTCATTACTGAAAATGCCTGCTCACATAAATATGTTGTGCCAAACATACAGAGGATTTTACCTGCAAAAGCAGTGATAATTGGGTACTCGGTGGCAAAGACTGGTATAATGATTCAATACCAGTAGATGCTTACGCATCTTTCAACTGCGCACAGCATTGCAAGTCTATCAGTTCCATTTGCATCCCCTCTGGGACCTCGGAAGCATCCGTCGTGAATGGAGAGCGAAAAAGTGCAAAGTCCTTTTCCAGTTCAGTGAAAACTGTGAATCGATTGTCAAACTCGTGCATGAGGCCGGAAAGCAAGCTTGCATACTTGACCATGCTCTGATGGTTGACAGACAGAGATTTTAAACATGGAAAATGGGCAGCATTGCGCTGGTTGAGCTGTGCCTTCCATAACGCAAGTTTACTTTGAAAGGCACGGACACTGTCATAATACTCGGTAACGAGTTTGTTGCAACCTTGCATAGTAACATTCAAGACGTTTAAGTGTTCGGTAATGCCACTAAGAAGGCAAGGTCTCTTATCCATTCGGGGTCGTCCAATTCCACCACAGGCTTCCCTTTAGCCTGCATGAACTCGGCTATATCTTTGCGTAATTTGTAGAACTGTTTGAGCACTGCGCCTCGGCTCAACCAACGCACATCGGTGTGATAGGGAAGGCCCTGGTAAATGTCATTTTCAAATAAAAATGCATCGAATTGCCGATGGTTAAGCCCTCTGGCCTGATAAAATTGACAGTGGCAATAACAACACTCATACATGCTCCTTTTTGACTTTTGCAGCACAACGCCTCTTGGTGTAAAATACAGTGAAAGTTCCAGAATACCTGGTCTGGGTTTGCCTCTCGTACCTTTTCTCTCAAATTCACGACCACCCCGGCCTTTCTTCCTACCATGGAAGGTGCACCATCCGTAGCCACACTGACAGCGCGACTCCAGTCCACCTCCAGATTTTCAAGGGCCCCGACAAGGCTAACGAACCGTCGTTAGCTGTAGTCGTGTCTGTCATGGGTACCACAGAAACAAATTCCTCCGTGACATTCAAGGCAGCATCCACTCCGCGAATAAATATTGCCAACTGGGCCATATCAGTCACATAAGTCATATAAGTCCCACTGCATTGTAAGTGGCATTTGTATGTTGTTTTAAGCGTCATTTTATGTGCGTTCCGGGACCTCCGCTTGCCTCATCGTACCTGTGCTGTCATATGTACCTTGCGTTCCGGCACCTCGTGATTTACAAATTAATCACTGCTTAAAACCATTAAGGACAAAAACAAAAGTAGATTTACAGTTGTTGATATTGTATCATAATATTATTTATATATATATAACTCTTCCCAACCACTGATGTAACGGGGCCTGATGTGATGTCGATTCGTGTCGGATCCGGCCCGCGGGCCGCCTCCACGGCATCCCTCCTGTAAAGGATGTACCCGTTTCAATTGAGGTGACATAATAGAGGTTGATGTCGAAAAGAGTTAATATCAAGTCCTCGCTCTCAGAGAGAGTCAATTGCTGTCGAACCTTACTTGTTTCCCTAAGAAAAGAAAACTCAGATTGTCTAATTGACAAAGTTTCTGATGATATTGACTCACTGCTAAAAATTCGATCCCCTCTTCCATCCAAAAAAGTGTCTAAAACCAAGATTGGAATTAAGCATTTTTATCAGCAAGAGCATGTTCGCAATCTGCTAGTAAAAGAAGTCAGACAGCGTCTCAATATCGCCGGATGAGGAAAGACCCTCTAAAGCGCCCTAATTAAAGTCAATCTCCGTTGGCGTTAGATAGTTATTTTTCTTGATAATCGGCTATTTCCCTTAAGCACCCAACACTCTAACTCAATCAGTTGATGATAACTGATGTTTTTCCAATATTCAGTACCAATCTTACGTTGGGTGGTAGCTGGGAAATATGTAAATAATTTCTCTTAACATTAGAGGAGGTAAGACAAAGAGGCCAAGGCATGCATTAATGAAACATCTTTTGGTTCTTAATCCAAGGTTATATGCCTACAAGATGTTAAGTCTAGAGTACCTTCGGACGGTTTACTGTATTGTCATCGGGAGTAAATTTGTCGCCGAGCTTTTTATAGCCGTTTTTTTTGTCGCGGGTAAATACATCGCTTGCTCTTTTAAAGTCAGTCAATTTTGTAGTTCGTCTTTTTGTCGCGGGTAATTTGTCGCCAAGCTTTTTTGTAGTGAATAATTTTTCGTTCTTCTTTTTTTCGTGTAATTTGTCGCCAACTTTTTTGTAGTGAAACATTTTCCGCGCTGTTTATTTTTTACTTTGTTGACCTATTCATGGGGACTCTGTCTGGGGGCCATGGGGTTTGAATCTACCGCTGACATTTTTAGGGAGAAAAGACACGCGGCTTAAGGGTTAGCCTTAGCCTCGGGTGTTCCGCCGCGAGTTGAAATCTACGCAGGGAGCCGATAGCCGTGCGTGTTAGGGCGTGTTCAACTCTCAATGTTGGGGGCGCAGGTTCGAATCCGAGAGGGGATGGTCATTTTTGGTCTACCTCATTAATAAGATCCTAGGTTCGATAGACTAATTATAATGCTATAATGCTTATTTATATCCTATCGGATGCAATTCTATCGAACCATATAGGCAAAAAAAAAAAAAAAAATCTACGCAGGGTCAACGGTGGATTTCAACGTTATAGAACCCCCGGCTGAGACTGGCGTACCCCCCCCCCCCCCCCCCCCCAAGATTAGGTATTAGGTTGTGAAAAGTTCCCAATGAACTCCTTCCCCTTTAAAGGCAGGGACGGGCCTCAATAAAAGTGGACTGTATCTATATTTTTGGGAGACATCAGTCCAGCTTCTATCTTCTAAGGCGTTCCAAAGTGAACTAATATACAACTAATAATAATAATCAAAAGGGAAGAACAAAACATATGTAAATTATACAATACTTTAAATATAAGACATGAGATCAACAAGAATATGAGAATACTACGGGACCCTGAACAATACAATAAACATAATTATATACACATATTTATAATTAACATACTCCCCCCGGATGAACCAAGCATTTGGTTTCATACAAATTGTTAGTTTACTTGTGCCTTCAAATCCCCTCCCGCCGAATCAACACTCATGACCGATGAGCTAAAGTCCAATACCTCTATTCGGTATTAAATGAGGGATCTCTTTGAAAATGCTTTAACAATTAGCATCGCATGATGAAGTTATAATATCCATTCCAAAAAGGTCGTGATCAATAATCTTTTTATTCATGACTAATATGCTTATTCAACTAATTATATTTTCTTATCTGATACGCCATGAATTATACTAAACTTTATATACAATTTTACAATTCTGACCAATGAAACTCACGAAACCATTATTATAGCTATAATTTTATGAAGAGAATTCAAAGCTCACTTGTTCCCGAAGAATGATGATTTTTCAAACATGATCTTAATACTCAGGACATATCACGTCCTGAATGATTTACTTTAATGGCTAGAAATGCTACACAATCACAAAGCTCTTGTTTGAGCCAGCAAAAAACTATACAAGAATATACAATACAATCGGACTGTTGAGGCGTCAAAGATTGTTATCCTCAAAATAAGAAACCGAACGAGAAAATAGCCCAGAAGCCTCCAACTCAAGTCTGGGTATTTTTATATTTTGCCCGGCCTATCTCCAGATATTTTAATTTGTTTTAGGAACTCTCTTATTGAAGAACAAGAATCATCACTAGTAGAAACAAAGCGTTCCCAACCATCTCGAATAGTACCCTAACTTTACTCTCTAATAAAGGCAGTACAACCTTTCTGCGTTTTTTTTTCTCGATGTCTACTCCATTGCCCTGAAATTACTGGACACCCCTCGGACTGTAATGGTTCATGTCCTCTCTGCCTTCCAATATAATTTTCAATTTATTCACAGGAACTGGACATAATAGAGGAGTGCTTAAAAACTTTTATTTCAAAAAACTTAAATGCACCCATTTGTACAAATAAATAGTCAAATTCCAGGGATGGCATATTGTATTGATCACTGAGAAAGATTTTGAATTCTGTTTGATCAATGCCTATGGCCCGAACGTTAAAGACGTTCCATTCTTTCAAGTAATTATTAGTCGACATAAAAATAACTATTCCCCTCTAATCATGATAGGCGATATAAATGTCGATCTAGATGCCCCACCTAGCTATGACAATGGTCCAATAGTTAGAAATCTAATATTGCGGTTAAATTTGGTAGATAGGTGTCATAAATCCTGTTGACTGTATTTCTTGGAGTAGTGGAGGTCGTTCATCTCGTAGAGACCTTGCTCTAGATTCTCCTTCGTTATTTTCCAAAGTAAAGAAAGTGCAATATCTTCCTGAGCCAGCATCAGACCACAAAGTAATTGAGCTTGAGTTCTTTACATCTTTAAAAATAAATTTCGAATACCCAAGTGGCTTTTTGATGAAGATGAGTATATTTCCTTATTAAGATCGAAACTCTATCGTCATTGTTTCTCCTCTTTTAGTACTCATAAAGCAAATTTTACCCTTCAATACTGTGCGCGTGCTTCTATCATGGTTTTTTAAAACGGTACAGGATAAATTTTAAACGATTTCAATCCCAAATGAATGATACTTCAATAAACGGATCGTGTTTCTGGAAAAACTATATCACGTATTTTTTAAATTCCTTTAGAATATCCGATATCGTGGAGGAAGAATATAAGATGAAAATATCCATAGAAAATAACCCCAATTTACGGCTAAGGAATTTCATTTTTTCTCGCTCATTGAATCAAACAAAATTAACTAAATTATGCCCCATAGGAAAGTTTTTACTGAAGTGGAGGATATACTGTCCTGTTTTCATTGTGATTTTCAGGCAACTGTAGTAGGAGAGAGGCCCAACTTTCCTAGAAGAGTAAAAAAGTTTCTATCGAAATCTATTTTACCAATATTTGAATAATGGTCAATATTTCAAGAAATATACGCTGTGCTATTGATGGTATTGATTATAGGAATTCATTTGGTGCCATAATAGCTGTAGATTTTCGTATAGCATTTGACTCCGTTTCTCACACACACATCTTATAAATGGCAAATAATTTTTTGACAATGTGCTTCTTCAACCCTATTAGAGCATTACTGTATAATGGCTCGTCTTCAATTTGTGTTAATGGGAAACAAAGTCAGCCAATATTCCTAGGGAAGAGCTGTCGTCAAGGATGTCCCGCCGCCCCTCTTTTGTTTGTGATGGCCATTGAAGAATTGGCTTATAATATAAAACATAAATACAATGAGTTTGGAGTTCTTTTTAACGAAGACAAACATATCATTGATCTCTACGCCGATTATGTGACTTTATTTGTAGAAGCCCGTTCAGAGAGTTTCAATTGTTGGAGTTGAAGGAGAACTGGCTAGTGAATAGATTTCCTTGAAATCAGCGGTATATAAGAGGCTTTCATTTTGTAAAAGCTTAAGCCTGCAAACGCGGATCGATTTTTATAACGATTGTATAGTGCCTTTAGTTTTATATAAAGCTTCCTTTTTACCAATTTTAGCTGATAAGGTAATACAAAGAGGGAGAAAATTGGATTTTAGCTCTCTTTCATAAATCAGCTTAGGGTTGGTTTAGTAGTTTTATCCAGAGTAACTCCAAAAATATATATAAAAGTTTTGATTGATTTGTCCACAAGGCCTGACCTTGAGTGGAGATCTGTCCTCTCAAATTCCTCCGTTTATACATTGTTAATGATGGGTTTTGCAAATTCCAATCATCGTCTTTCATCTGTATCTCCTACTTGGGCCGCTATGAGAAATAATTATTTCGACTCTTGCTGAACGGTTGACATAATCGATCAAAACAGGACCAAAAAGGCCTTTGTCAAGAAAAATGAAGACCCTTATTAATAATAGAAAAAGGAGAGGCTTGTAACTAATTTGAAACTATAATCAAAGAAATGCCAGAGAGAAACGAAACCGTCCTAGAAAAAAAAAAACATCATTAATAGCATAGAAAAGGCGGTTTCCATTTATAAAAAACTGAATCTTAATCTTCTGGACAAAATCAACGTATGGAATAAAAAGATTATTCCGCGAGTAGTTCACTTACTCAGATATGTCCCTTACTCGGCTCCTGTCAAATCCTCAGTTAACTACATACGAAGAAGTTTCCTGTGGAACTCAAAGCGACCATATATATCGGACATCAGACCTCACACTCGAGTTCACGATTGGGGATTGGGCCTCGTTGATCTCGAATCATTTTGGAAGTCCTTGAACTTTTCTTGGCTGAGGAGACTGAGAACGAGTGAAGGATACTGGGCTATTATATTAAAAGAAAATTTGCGGTTAAAACAAAGTGTCTGTTCGAACAACGAATCTTTATGGGCCCCGATGAACTATTTAGAATTGTGAAGAGCATTGATGTGTCATGGGCCAATATGGTATTATCATGGGAGTCTGCCATGAGTGGAGTCTTCGATTTATTAAAGGAGCATGAACCATTGAACTTTAATAAAATCATAGAAAGTACTGAAGAATTTGTCAACTATGATGATCTCACATCAAGGGGTCAAGTCTCACAGCTACGGGGAAAATATAGCCCACAAACAATTTTACTGGCGTCGGAAATTTTACAAAAAAATCACATTCCGTCCACCTATATGGCCCATTTACACCCTTTTAACTGGAGGCACTCCCCAAAATAGAATTAAAAAATAGCATAAACGTTTACCTGAAGGCACATGACGCCAGGACCCTTGTGAAAAAAGGAATGGTAAGACTCGCTGTAGATGACCAGGGTCTTCTCGACTGTGGATGGAAGACAGTAATGAAAAATTCATTTACCAATTCTAGTCAGAAATGGGTGAGGTATCGGCTTGCTACGTCAAGCCTTTTCACTAACAAATCGAAGGAAAAGTCGAGGAACAGCTTTACTCTTTTTGCAATGATAACACGGAAACCTCGGAGCATCTTTTCTACGAGTGCAGTGTGGTGAAGTCCATAAGGAAAATAGTAGAACCTCTGATGCTGGGAGAGTTTGGTTTTTTCCTGAAGAAGAAAAATTGGCTGCTTGCAGTTCATCCGGAGAGTAAATGCGCTTTCCAAGCAGACCCCGTCCTCACCAAAGTCATCTGTATGATTTACGCCACGAAAAGCAGGAACCGCGCTATGCCCACGCATAGGCTTCAATCATTTACAGAGAGGTGGAAGCCCTTGTCCAAGTCCACGTTCCAAAGTGAGCTTTATCTTACTACTTTTTATTTGTTTACATTATTCCCCCAAAGAAATATAAAAGAACTAGAAGCGCAACGCGTCTGCCGACGCCGTCTTTCCGACTCTCGGTGGAGGATCTTGGGATAACGCGTCCGTACTCGTCAAATACTTCCCGTCAACTTCTCAGCACTACGCCAATGCCATTAGAATAATTATAAAAATTATAAGAAATTTAAAAAAGAATCTTAGTTTTTACTATTAGAAAATTATTTATTGTGTTTTTTCTTTTACTACGTTTTTAGATTTAAATGTCAATAGAATTTTAAGGTCTTACGGGTATATTAATTTTAAACTATAATGTTTATTTATGTTTTACCAAACACAAATCTCCCCCCTTTTTATATCTATTTTATTTTATTTTATTGTATTATATGCATAGAATAAAGACCTTTGCCATTAAAAAAAAAAAAAAAAAAATAGCATAAACGTTTACCTGAAGGCACATGACGCCAGGACCCTTTTGAAAAAAGGAATGGTAAGACTTGCTGTAGATGACCAGGGTCTTCTCGACTGTGGATGGAAGACAGTAATGAAAAATTCATTTACCAATTCTAGTCAGAAATGGGTGAGGTATCGGCTTGCTACGTCAAGTCTTTTCACCAAAAAATCGATCGTTTTTTATTATTGTTATTAAAATTGTTAGAATCGAACTGATTTTAGTTTTAAGAGTTTCCTGTTTTTAATATTAACTGTCTAATACATAGAGATATAAAGATATAGAGAGCTGATTGGATCCTTCAAAAAATACGTCATTGTGACCGTAAAAAACTTATAAAAAGACGTAAATCACAAAACCTTTCATAACTAATTTTCTTGTTGTTTTTATGTCTTTCACATAGAGATATAAAGACTTTATATTCTATTTCTCTTACTTGTAAAACGAATTATTATCCCATTATACTTTGTAGAGGTTTGTTATAAAATAAATAATTATATTTTATATCTGAATTAGGATTTTTCCTATGTCTTGATTCATAATGCCTTCTTGCATGGCGTATAATTGCATCTCTAGAGTTGCCTTCTTTAATCAGTCTCGCTAGACTAAGAATCCTGCTGAGCATACTGGGATGCCTCATGACCATAAAATGGACTGGGGAGGATTTTTTAGGAGAGCTTTAAGATATCCATCAAAAGATGTAATATATGTGTGTCAAGAGAGTGAAAAGGTTTTAAAAAGATTAATTAATTCATGCAATAATAGATTGCCAAAATAAACTAACTTAATTGTAAAATATCTATGGCTGTAATAAAAAATATTTGATTAAAAAAAGATAGTTAGGTCTTTCAAAATCTTAATGACCATATTTTTTTATTCATCACCGGAATCCAACCATTTATTGTCTCTCATTAAAGAGATTTCAAAATGTTATACAAGTATAAGACTGTTCCATTTAGGAAAAAAAGAAAGTAAGGATATTCAAGGAACAAGGGTGCGAAGCATTCTTACTAATCTCATTTAATTTAAACATCAATAATTTGGTATATGGTTATTAATATTTAGAAAGACCAAACTATATGTTATTGTAAAATTAATTAGCATAAACTATTTATTGTAAAAATATATAACTTCAACAGCTATTATAAACATGTATATATTCATATCAGTAGCTATTTTTTGTGAAATATAAAATATAACCTCGCTGCTATATTTTATGATTATTAGGTGACGAACTTGCTTCCTCAAAACAATCATACGTACCCTGATCGAATTAAATTTATAAGTATATTTGATTATATGGAGTAAAACTTCTATTTGTCATATTGGCTGATAGTTTATTTATGTATAACTTATAAGAAATTGTAAGATATATTTTTATACTAAGTATCATCAGTCCATATTAAGTCTTAGATTAAATAGAAATCAACTGTCTTGAAGGTCAAATTGAATACACCTTTCGACTCTAGATAGGTTATTATGTTATTGCGGAAACTAAATGTTTTTAAAGAAATATAGTTAGGACTGTTTCAATTTTTTTTGCCTATATGGTTCGACAGAATTGCAACCGACTATATATATATATATATATATATATATATATATATATATATATATATATATATATATATATATATATATATATATATATATATATATATATTATAGCATTATAATTAGTCCATCGAACCTAGTATCTTATCAATGAGGTAGACCAAAAATGACCTTCCCCTCTCGGGATTCGAACCTTTTTTTATTTATTTCAACAATTTAATTTTCCCCTACTTGAAGCTAAAATATCTTATAAGAAAAGGGATATATAAAACATAAGAAAACATCGATTAGGATATAGGGGTAAGCTACACCATCGAGGGGTTCCGCCATGCACTAAGAAATTCGATGAAGATATTACACAATAGAGATCCCAATAAGATTGAAAAGCTCTTAAAAGATACGACACATTATCTTATACGGAACGGAAGTAAACAAAATGTCTGTGACTTTTCTCGGATTTTAATTGTTTATTTCAGAATATCCAAGGAATGTCCCGAACTGCCTATGCATATTAAAGTCCGTCACTTTCTGCCCTTGGCGTGGCGGTTTGAGAGATCTGAAGAAAGATATAGCTCTCCGGTGTCCTTGATTACTCGTCGGTTCCTAATTTAGTCAAGCCATCTATGATATATGCTCATTGACGATAGTTAGAGCCTCAGCTATGCTGAAAAACAAATACAATATTTAATAGAATATGTCTTAAGGATTATTAGTGTTGAGGATGCCATTGAATAACTTACAATAAGAACAAGTCAGTTTATACGAGAGATGATGATTTTTTTCCTAAAAAGGAAGTCCTATTACTTGGTCTCCCTTTTAATGAAGAACCATATCTTGGAATTAGCAAAGAAATAAGTTATGGTCGTCTTTTAGGCATTCAACGTCGTTGACTACATGATCCGTGGATGAGTGTCAATCCGTGCCTAACAGTCCTCCTGGCTATGATTGCAAGTGCCTTCCCCGCGAGGACAGTCTTGATTCACTTGATTCACTCCTCCCAGATGAATTCTGAAGGGAGAATTCACTGTCCTCCTCATTCATTTTTCGGTGTCAAGTCGGCCTCAATATGCTAAAAGAATGAATACCATTAGAAAACAAGCCTCGTGAATCAGCAGTGACGAGGAGGTCATTAAACAACTCACAATAAGAATAGACCAGTCCGGCCGAGAGATGAGGGAGGGAGTTTCCCTTGTCCAGGAATCCTGTGGAATAAGGGACTCCGGACACAAGAAGGTAACTACGTATCAAGTCTCCTCCTTCAAAATAGAAAATACCTCAAGCATTTGTTATGAAAAAGTACAGCCCCGTGCAGGTAAATTTGGAACAAGTTTTATGGCCTCCAGGATCAATAAGGAGAGTGCTAGAGAAATATTTATTAAACAAAAAATACACATTAGACATTATGGTCAACTTTTATTCAATGTGTCCTCCTCCAGCTTCCACCGCAGTCTCCACACGGACTGAATGCCCTCACTGACCTGGACACCTCCGCAGCCTCCAAGGACATGGCCACAGAAATTACTTTGTTTGTTTTGGACACACAGAAACAACAGGACGCTGTTTCTCTGCTATTGAAGGGAATCAGCTATCTATATCTTTATATCTCTATGGTCTAATATCTTTTTCTAATATATTACTGCACTTACCTGTTTTTTATTAATCCATTAATACCCCACCATTATTTTATTGTTAACTCATTTCTCACTCGTATATACATCATTGTAATTGAATATTTATAGAAAGTGTCGTGAAAAACCAATAATAAAAAAATGAGATACAAAAAATATGTCTCTATGTTTTCTAATGACAGCCTTTTTTCTCTTTTTTTGTCAGGTCAAGTATAAAGTAATCCCTAGCAAGATAAATAGTTTTTTGTTGTGTAGTTCGGTACAAAAATATATAATGAATCAACTCAATGCAACCCTCACAAAAATATATGTACAAAAGAGAACATTAATTATATTTACATATTTATAAAGATGTGACAAACCTTTTCATTTTGTAAACAATTTTTCGGATCATACACTATAATAAACCATGATGAATGCTTTTTTACAAAATATTAATTTGCTTAAAAGCCATATAAAAAGTCGATTTATGATTCATGTAATGAACACACATTTTAACGTTTGAATATAAACAACAATCGTTAATGCATAAAAATACTTCATGTCTGAGCCTCCAATTGTGATATCATGCACTTAATTTAATATTGTACAAAGGGTATGTTTGTTCTATGTGGATTATCCTCTAAATGACACATTAAAAAAATAATATATATATATATATATATATTTACTGTCAACAACTTTTGATTTTTTATACCTATTTTAATTTTGCATGTATAAGTAATTAAACTTAAAGATATATAAGCATATATATCTATGCCCTGATCAAGGAATACTAGAAGATAGCTGGAAGGATGTCGTCCTAAACGAGCACTCCCTTTATGCACACGCGGAATGTTATTTTTCCGTGGATGAAAAAAGTCTAGTTTAACCTCAAACCGAACCGGAGCTGCCCTCAAATGCAACGCCAGCCCCGCTGTAACCTCCTCAAGATCCTCCGACTTGAAAATCATGGCACTTCCAAAACTAGACTTTTAATGAGGCAGGTGTCGTTTCAGAGAAACAAAGATGTCAGATATGAAATTTAATTTGAAAAGAAAAATTTCTATACGCTATCTCGAAAGTTTCAACGGGAGCGTTCTTAGGCTTTTGCATGGGAACAGACTGTATGGCACCACTCAGGTTAGTATATAAGGTGAGTAATCGCATCATTTCTATCGTTCATTTTTCTCGCTGCTAAAAATGGAGACACACGACTTTCGCTCCTACTTCTTGATCCGGATCAAGCTCGCCAGGACAGTCAACGAGATCCACGATAACCTGCTCTTTACCTTCCCTGACTCCTGCCCTGGCCTCTCCACCCTCCAGAGATGGCACACTAGTTCGATAAGGAGGTTTTTGCCTGGAGAAGAAGACCCGTCCTGGACGTCCCCGGGAGACGAGGACAGAGGAGAATGTGGCCCGTGTGAAGCGCCTGGTCGAGGATGACCCCTCGACAAGTTGCTGCAGAGGTGTTCCTACCATCTACAACTGTTTTCAGGCTTCTGACGGAGGATCTAGGGCTCCGAAACCTCCTCAGCGTGCTCGTCCCTCACCAGCTGTCTGAAGCCAACAAGACGTAGCGAGTGAAGTGCTGTCAGTACCTTCTAAAGTGGTTCCAGGACCACGGGGAGGACTTTCTGGGGTCTCATCTGTTAGTCCAGGACAAGTCATGGTTCTACTGGGATTCGGCGGAGCGAAGGCAAGTCTGGGCAGAGCCCATGGGGGCCCGGTTCTCGACCCCTAGTGTGAAACAGACAGCGAGGAAGACGATGATTCTGATGGGGATCACCCGCAAGCCGAGGCGGGTATCGATCACTGCACTACCTGCCGGGACCACAGCCGACCGGAACACCATGATAGAGTACCTGAGGACGACTGAAATGCACTTTCTCAGCCTAGACAAGATCCGGCCGAAAGATTGCCTCCTCATGTGATGCAATGCACGTTCCCACACAGCTACCGATACCAGGGAGTTCCTGACCCGGAAGGACGTGGAACGGTGAACAGTCACCCTATTCACCCGACCTGAACCTGTGTGACAGGTTCCTGTTCCGGAAGTTGAAGTACCTGCTCCGGGACGACAAGTTTGGGGGCCACGAGGAGGCTACACTCGCCGTTCAGCGGGCGATGAGGAAGGTCAGTGAGGACGAGCTCTACGACCAACTCAAGAAGCTCCGGGACACTGCCACGACGTCATTGCAGTCGGAGGGGATTATGTGTACTGATTGAGAAGTTTTTTTGTTGATCTGATGGAAATTTTGAGTTTTAATTGGTCGACCTCATTATTTAAGGAACAATCTAATAATTCAAGACTTTATAGCCTACATTTCTCATCTTCGGACTTCATCACTACTTCAGTTGATGATACTCGTAATAAGGGTAATTACATAAAATTATGTAAGGGTACATTTCAACTTAATTATTAATGTTGCTTGACTTTTATTTTATTTTACAGACGGTTGAAAGCGGATGCACTCCCAACTTTAGGGCCAAATTTACCACCCTATCTTTCCTCACCTCGCCCTCTTCGATGTAAAACATCATCAACAAGTGCTCAGAGACTCCGATTTGCAAATGAACGTCAAAAACTTCTTGAAAACTCGAAGTTCAAGAAGGACCAAATGAAGTAATCGGAAGAACTTCATGATAAACTTAAGAAGAAATGCTTACCCTCAGGATTTTCTCCCCTTAAAACTCTAAACGTTTTCTCTGGTGAAAATTTTTACGGGTTGAAAAGGATTATTTATTGTTGCAAGTATCGAAGTAGAATCTGATTTTTCTTTCAAAATATTTATGAATAATGTTCAATTAAACAATAGTGAGGTGTCCTTCTGTACAAACTCTGGTACCAAAATCAACTCCGTCGCGGAAATATTAAATATTGCTTCTTTTCTGGGATAAAAAAAACAGATAATGAAACATTTTAAAACAACTACTTGAGTTTTTCGATTCGACATAATTGATAGTGACTTTAAAATTGTTGTTCATAATATAACAAATGCCCCTTCTTTTTAATCTCTCAAAGAATTGGAGGTATTCATCGGGGCTTCTTCAAGATCTTTATTATGGCAGAATGTCAGTTCATGCCTTTATGAACAAATTTACTCTTCATATGTTCTAACACTTCCATCTCCACAATACGTCAAAATTTGTTTCTACTGTTTTGAAAAAATGGCTGAGAGCTCCGAGAAGGTCATTTACGCTATTTTCAACACAACATGTGAATGTGGTCACAATTGTTAAATCTAATGACAAGGGGTCTTTTAATATAATGGGGAAATGTAACGACCAAACTGAATGATTCGATCAGACTTAAAAATAGATAAAGATTATCTGATACTAGGAATGATAAACTAAAAAAAAATCTTTATCGAAATAAAAAAAATATGACAATAAAATCAGTTATTTTTCATATTCTTTGTTGCATTTTTATAATAGAATTGATACATTTTGAGTTTACAATTGTAAATATTTTGGGCTGTATTTCTCTGTACAGACAAAGGGTTTGTTAGTTCTATGATATTATCCTTGAAATGACACATAAAAAAAAATATATATATATATAAACATTTACTTGTCAACAACTTATGATTTTTATTACATATTTTAACTTAGCATGTATGAATTAATTTAACTTAAAAATTTATATATGCCATGTCATTTATAGGTAAATAAATATGGGTCCATGAGAATAATTCAACAGCTTAAGGGAGAGGTTAAATGAAAAATGTACAGATATAGAGAGCGTATTCCCTTCAAAAGCATATAAATATCGATCAGCTTTATTCTGTGTCCAATATAAACAAAGTAATTTTTACTACGTCATCGTAAATTCATCATAGAGATAGAAAAATTTGTTTATATTGGTCACAATATTTCTCTGAAGAATCCAATAAGCTCTCTATGTATTTATATCTCTATGATCGAGACAAGTGGACCAGTATAACCTCAATAAATAAAAACAGAAAACGAACTCTGATGATAATTCCTAAGTAATTCATTAAACAAACACACGACAGATATTGGGAGAGGTGTTAATTAAAAGGTAAATGCTCACTGTTGATGAAATGAAATAAAAAGAATGCCCACCCACCCTTTCCCGCGTAATAATTACAGGCACGCTCACTTCCTATCACCATAGACAGGCATCCGTAAGGGGATGAGGCTGCCTCTTCTTTTGCGGAAAATTTCATACCAGAAAACTGTGTAAACTCAATAAGACTCTGATGATCAACCCAAAGTAATAGAATACCTTCAATAAAACAGTAATATGTACAGGGTGCGTAATAAGTCTGGGAAGAGAGAAATGTAGTCTTAAATAGTATATTTCTCACTGAAAATTTGCAGAACTTGGTAGAAACTTTCTTAAATGTCGTACCAACACAACTATTTACAATTTTGAAAAATGTCCGCCATTCTCACGCAGTACAGCTTCAAGACGTCCACGGACCTGTTGGCAAGCTGCACGCACCGTTTCTTCTCTGATTTCCCCCCATTCCTTCACGAGAGCCTCTTTTAAGGTGGTCAAATTTCGGTGGGGCGAAGCACAAGCCTTGCTCTCAAGTATGGATCACATGGAGAAGTCCATGACGTTGAGATCAGGGCTTGAAGGTGGCCAGGTAAATTTGTCCCAAAAGGCAGGAGAATTCTGCTTGCACCATTCTTGGACAAGTTTGGACCCATGGCTGGGGCAGAGTCTTGCTGAAAAGTGAAGAATGTTTCCCCATACTCAGCCTTGATCCATGGCAGTACTTGGTCATTTAACATTGGCAGGTAGACCTCCTTGTTAATCTTGACACCCTCGGGGACAAATATGAGAGGGCTCTTTTTCCCATCTGACATAACTCCTGCCCAGACCATCACAGACTTTGGTTTTTACGTCGGAAGACTCCGCGAACCTTGACAGGAATGTCAGCACTGCTCTTGGCCAAAATCCGATCATTCTGGGAATTGTACACCGCCTGAACTGTGAACAATTTTTCGTCCGTGTAAAAAACTGGACCTTGCGTGCCAGACTTCAGTTTGTTCGGAAGAATTCGGCCTCGTTCTCTTCGCTTCTCAATTGTGGCCTCAGAAAGAAGTTGAAGCTTTATCTTCTTATATGGAGTCATCCCCAGATCCTTTTTCACTAGATTTCTCATCGATCCCTCGCTCATATTTTCCTCTTTGGCCATCTTTCTCAGGTTTCTTGCAGGGTTCCTCCTGATCTTCTCGCGGATCCTCTTCACACACGCCTGGGTTCTCACAGACATTGGTCGGCCACTCCTGGGCCTGTCAGATGTTTTTCCGGTCTCCTTGGACCGTTTGACCGTGTTGTAAACAAGCTTGTAGGTCACTTTTATGTCCTTGAGCTTCTTGACAATATCAGAATTACTCAACCCCGCGCAATGAAAGGCAACTATAGTGTCACGGAAATTGCTCATGATGCTGGAGGAACGTTGACAGAAACTTTGTTGTTAAAATGAACTTGTTTTGATGAACCTGAAGAACGTATCTACTGGTTTTAAGCACGAAAATCCAAACAAAATATAAACTACAGTGTCGTAAAGTCCCACTTCCCGGACTTATTACGCACCCTGTATTATCTACGATAGCTTATCTTTAATGAAAGTCAGGCTTGTGAACGGAACGCAAAATGGAACGGCGTTCAGCTGAACGCACGTTCAATGAACGGAACGCTGAACGGAACGCAACTTTTTTTTGAACGCTGAACGTTGAAGGCAAAAAAAAGAGTTTTGCGTTCAGCGTTCAATTTTTCCAAACATTTCTTGGACTTTTTTCGGAATAACGTCATCACTACGCAGTACTTTTTTGGAAATTCTTTTCAAAAAAAAAACCGTCATCACTAAGCTTTTTCTAAAAAAAAACTTCATCACTACGCAGTACTTTTTTTGGAAATTCTTTTCTAAAAAAACGTCATCACTACGCAGTACTTTTTTGGGAAATTCTTTTCTAAAAAAAAAACTTCATCACTAAGCAGTACTTTTTTGGGAAATTATTTTCTAAATATTTGAACGCTGAACGCTAACAGAACGCTGAACGCAAAAACATTGAACGGAACGCTATTTTTTTTAACGCTGAACGCAAAAAAAGCTGAACGCTCACAAGCCATCAGAAGGCATCTACTTTCATTGAAAGTAGATGCCTTCTGATGATGAAATGATATAAAAAGAATAACCACCGACTCTTTCCCGCGTAATAATCATATTCAAATAGCAGGCATGCTCTCCTCCTAGCACCATAGACAATCATTCTTAAGGGGATGAAGCAAGAATGGACATGAATCACAGGGGGGAGAAGGAGTTAAATGCAATATGGCTTTTGCGGGAAATGTTCATACGGTCTCTCCTGGCGCCTTAAGTCAAGTTGCTAAGGTGAATTGAAACAAGTATGAGCTTGCACTTATTAATGATGCTACATGAATTATATCGTAAAAGAATTACCACCCCCCGGACTAGCACCCTCGACAATCACTCCCCGGGCTTTACCCCCCGTGCCATTATCCCCCGTTACTAATATTTCTTATCTCTTTAAGTCCACTTATGAAGTAAACTATTTTTTTATGACAAAATTGCATAAGTGTTTAAAACTTATGTTCCTAATTTCGGTCATATGTTTTGTATGACCGATATTAGATACATAGTTTTCAAACATTAATGCAAAAGAAAACATAGCTAATTTCATAAGTTAAGAGATAACAAATATTAGTAACAGGGGGTATTTTGGCACGGGGGTGATTGTCTGGGGAATGGGGGTGGTAGTCCTAAACTCGAAATATATTATATTATGCTCAAATGATAGATTGAGGCGACACCCTGAATTGCAAAGCATTGTGTATAGATTAATAACATTGGGGATTGTTATATTTTGGTCCTATAACCATCACTCTGCTTAAGAGGAGTTTTGAGATTAGTTCTGTTTTGACCCTTGCATGGTCTTTGAATTTGAAACTCTTATATAAAAATATTTGTAATTGTGTTTTAAATGTAACAGAGGGTCATTTGTAATTATTGTAATATCTATATTCCAATTTACAGCTATGTACCTATATACATAAGATATTTACTTTATTTGGCGAATATTATATAATAAGAAACAGTTTGTACAGTATGCAAAGTGCATATATGATTTTACATATATAAGGAAGAACATCTGTTTTGAAGTCATCTTATGATTTTACAAATTGGTCACATTGGTCGTCCTATGGGCCAAAATTGACCCACATCTACATTAGCTTTATAATAAAGCAGCTTTTTTGTGTTTTTTACCCAAATATTTTTGGTATGAAAGAACACTTTACATTTTTCCCCTTTTCAAAATGAAGAAGGATAGTGTGTGTAATCGAGTATATTTTGCCATAGGGCATATTAGTTACATTTGTAACTAGTCTAAAATAAATATATAAATAAAAACAGTAAAAATATGTTTAAAAGAAAAAACTAAGAACAAATAAAATAAAATATAGCATGGATTATGTGGGCACGCTGCGTCCAATGGCCCTAGCTGCGGTCCTGGCAAGCGTGAAGGGTCGTGGCCGACCTCAAAGCCTTATACATGTTCCACACCGATATTGCATGACATGCAAAAGTAGCCGTCTCTCTTCCGAGTGGATACGCTATGGAGTGGTGGACCTCATGGGCCTCCTCGGGATGGGGAAGACGAAGTCACCAACCGGGTTCCTGGCACCGCCGCCACCGTCGTTGGAGTAAAAGCATTTCCAGGTCTCCAGGGCCACTGCCTTGGCGGCCACCTCGTTGAGGGAGGAAGGCCTGCTCTCTCAAGGAGGTCGCGGACGTGGATGTGATCCCGTCTTTTGCATCCAACGATGCTCCTGGCGGCGTCATTTAATGGCAACCTGTATCGTCCTGTGTGCGGCATTTGGCCCCTTGCACTCATTATCAAGTCTTGGAATGGTCACAGCTGCAGCAGCGTAAGAGATTTTGCCAATCATTTCCCTTGGCCAGCTGCCGTAGGTATTTTCCTCTTGTAAGTGCACAGTATTTAGTTCTTTTTTAGGGGCCTGTACAGATTGACCCTAAACGAACTTTATTTGTACACCTTTATGAGATTTGATATCAAAGTTAAATTTTACTCTATACATTTTCATTTTAGGAAAAGTCACTGATTTCAGGTGGAAAAATGTAATTTTATGGTTTTTTTCTGCTTTTAAGAATGCAAACGGGTCAAATTTGACCCTAATACTCATGTAAGATTAAATTCAACATAACTGGGATTGCACTTAGAAGTCGGTATAAGATAACTAAAATTATTCATTTATTTGAGTTCTCGAATCTTTTTATACTCTGGTTTAATTACAAATTTACTAGAAAAAATAATCATTTCTTACTGATGATGTTGTAATTATTTTCTGGTTATTGATATACATTTAGTTTGTTTCGGATATATATATATA